>JARKHS020027015.1:0-154547 GCA_030143305.2 Amblyomma americanum
TATTCAAGTTACTCACAGGCTCCTTTACATTGGAGCATTGTGTGAGTGGGGCAGTACATAGAAGTTAGAGAACAGCGCAAAAAAAAACACAAAATAAGGACAGAAAATAAGGACAGAAGAAAAACTTTATACAATAGTTAGCAAGAGGCACTCAGAAGAATACAAATAAAGTAATACAACACACAATAATTACGTGTTTCAAAATGTGGCAACATGGAAATGAAACACGATTTGACAGAGGCTAAAAAGTGCACAAGTTAGTTCACTCTAAGCAGCAATAAAACATTTTTCGCAAGAATACACAGAACTGAGACAACTAGGCGAAGATTGCGGTTATTTTATCACGAAATGTAGCAGGATTTCTGGTATTAGTAGCATCGTCAGGAAGGCTGTTCCAATAGTTTATGGCACGTGGGAGAGCAGACATGTTGAATGCTTTTGTATGACCAAAAATACGCGTAAAGCTGCTATGATTATGGAGGCGATGAGATGTGCGACATGGCCGTGACAAAGGTAATGTGTGACTGTGAAGACTGAAAATCATTTTATGAAATAAGCAAAGAAGGGCTACGGTACGACGTGATTCTAAAGACTCAAGTGATAGCGATAACTTGATCTTAGTGACGCTGGAATGCCGGTTATAATCACGAGCGATGAAGCGTGCAGCACGGTTCTGTATAGATTCGAGATTACGTGTTAGATACGCTTGGTGAGGTGACCAGATGGGTGATGCAAATTCTAGTTGTGGGCGGACAAACGTCTGGTAGGCTAGTTTTCGAGTGTCAGATGGTGCACCATGAAGATTACGCTTTAAGTATCCAAGGGTTCGTGAAGCCTTAGCTGTAATTTTATTAATGTGTGTCGACCAGGAAAGGTTTCGATTTAGGTGAATGCCGAGATATTTATATGAGGACGCTGTTGTCACATGATTACTGCTGAGCGAGTAGGTGAAAGAAGAGTTTGAAAGTTTACGGCTGAAAGTCATTAATTTACACTTATCAGTGTTGACCGGCATTAGCCACATGGAACACCAGTTTGTTATATGGTCTAGATCTTTCTGTAAAGCGATATGATCGGTTTGATTAGAAATTCTGCGGTAAATAATACAGTCGTCAGCAAACAAACGGATGTTAGAGGTAATGTCGGTTGGCAGATCGTTAATATATATTAAAAATAGTAACGGGCCCAGGACACTGCCCTGGGGAACACCGGACGATACTTCAGAGAGAGAGGATGAACAATTATTTATACTGGTAAATTGTTTGCGAAATGAGAGGAAATTTCTAATCCATGATAGCGTTAATGAGTCGATATTTAAAGCAGAGAATTTGGCAATTAAACGACAATGTGCTACCCGATCAAAAGCCTTAGAAAAGTCGATGAAAATGCAATCAGTCTGTTGGTTATCATTCATGTTAGTCAGAACTTCGTGCGTAAATTCCATGAGTTGAGTATCGCATGACAGTCCTTTTCTAAAACCGTGCTGATGAGGGTAAAAAAAGCGGTTTTGTTCAAGGTGCTGCGCAACATTTGAAGCAATGATATGTTCTAGGAGCTTACATGCAATACTGGTTAAAGATATAGGTCGGTAGTTACTGATGTTACTTCTGTCTCCGGATTTGAACACGGGGATGACTTTGCCTATTTTCCAATCAAACGGAAGTTCACCTGTAGATAAAGACTGCTGAAAAATGTGATACAAGATTAAGCTGCTCGAGTTTATAGTGAGTTTAAGAATTTTGGCGTTGATTCCGTCAACACCAGAGCTAGTGGACATTTTAAGGTTTTTGATAAGTGACGCGATGCCTTCAACAGTTAATTCGATGGGGGTCATATGTCTGTAGTCGACTTCGGCGGTGGCAGGAATGTTAGAAAGATCTTCATGGGTGAACACTGAAGTAAAATAATTGTTAAAGATAGTCGCACTTTCTTCGTCAGTAATGAAATTTCCGGTATTGTCCTGTAGAGCACGCATGCAATCTGTAGTTATCGATGGCAGTCTGTCGTCCTTTAAAGAAATACCATGCGGCGTCCCTCAAGGCAGCGTTTTGGGACCGTTTTTGTTCAATATCTATGTTAACGATGTGGTTCGTATTGATAAGCATGTCAAGTTTGTTTTGTACGCTGATGATACCAGCTTGTTTTTCACATCAGATAATAGTTCTCACCTACTGCATATCGCTAATGAAACTCTCTGCAAATTGCTTGATTGGTCGAGCAAAAACTGTTTAAGAATAAATCCTAAAAAATCAAAAGCCATTCTGTTTGCTTCAAAATACAAACCAGTAAGTTTGATTGGCGAGCTCCGCTTGGGCAGCTCTACAATCGATATAGTCAAAGAGCACAAGGTTTTAGTAGTGGTACTATCGCACCGTATGACTTGGGATGCGCATATACAGCAACTGGTGAAAAAACTCTCTTCCGCTGTTGGCTTAATACGTCGATCTCGAGATATTTTTCCAACTAACATTAAACTTCAAGTTTATCACTCCGTCTTTCGGTCCCACATTAACTACTGCACGTTAATTTGGGCCACGACTACTAAAAAAAAACATAACTATACTACATAGGCTGGAAAAGAAAGCTGTTCGTTGCATCGCTAATGTTTCATACTTTCACAACACTCATGACCTCTTTACTCAGTTCAAGTTGGTCAGTATACAACAGATTTACGATTACCGTCTACTATACCTGCTGTACATCTCTAGTGTATCTTACCAGCAGTTCCTGAAGGAGCTGTGTACTCTTACTTTGCAAACTCGCACATATCGAACCAGGTCGTCTGAGGAATGGTTTGTACCGCGGCCACGCACTAATTATCTTCTGCAAACATTAACGTACAACGTACCATTTCTATTAAACAAGATTAAAACGCAATTTTCTGGTTCCATTGCCCTAACGCGCACCGCATTGCGCAGCATGTTTGTTTCTGGGCAATTTTCTAAGACTGTTTTATGATTTTGAATGGTAATTGTGAAATTGGGCATACAGAGTGAGTGTGTGTGTGTGTTTGCCTTCTCATCGGGATCTCACATGTCAAACTCTTTATGGTACTAATTTTTATTCGTTTGTTGCGTAGTTTGATTGTAGTGCACATTGTTCTTTTGTGGCGTAGTTAAGTTGATGAATGAAGTCCGTCTATTCCATTACAATATTCACTTGCATTTTAACTATTGTACTCAGTAAGTTGGACAATGTATGTAGTCTGTTGCACATTTCATTTGTATTTGAATTATTGAAGTGCATATGAAGTCGCTGCTGCCAAAATGGTTCCCTGACCTAGTCAAGCTGTCCTCACAGCTTTTTGTCACGGAAGCCATCAACATTGTATCAATGTTGAAAATAAATTTTTTGATTTGATTTGATTTGATAATTGGCAAACAAAATACAAACAAAAAGCACAAAAGCACTAAAACACACATAATTTGCCTGTCAACCTTGCACTCGTACACTTTTGCTCAGGAATCTAAATTCCTTGTCAGTGAGATATAAAGACGGTGCACTGACGCATGTGTCACTGCCTTGCAACCTAATATGGTAGGCCTCCAGGATTTCCCTCTCCTCCCTGTTTTTTCCTTTTCCGATGACTGACATGTTGTTAAAAGCTGGAACGCAGTCTTTGCAACTCCTGCAGTGACGTGGGAGATTATTCTGATCAGATAAATTTCTCAGGGAATTGTTATGTTCTCGTGCCCGGTCATTAACGCATCTGCCAGTTTGGCCCGTGTACACTCTACCACATGATAGGGGTAACTTGTAAACGACACGAGTCGAACAAGCAACGAACTTGTTGGCATGCTTCACAGTGCAGCTCTTGGGCTTCCTCCCCTCACTGGCCATCGCGATACGTGAACATAAACCAGACAGCTTACAGGGTGCAGAGAAAACTGCCGTCACGCCGTGCCGTTGTGCCACTTTCTTCAGGTTATGCGAAACACCGTGAAGATAGGGCACCACTTCAACTTTCTTCCCCTCCATTCTTTCATTTCCGGAATCACGTTTGTTCTGGTTTTTTATCTTCTGCAGCATCGACTCACCAACTGCAGTCAGCACGTCAGCCGGATAACCCGCGTCACCAAGGCGGCGGATTTGCTGGTAGAAGCTGTCAGTCACAGCATGTGTGCAGCTCTTCTGCAAGGCATTCCTTAGGCAAAGGCTAGCTATGGCTCTTTTAATCAGTTTAGAGTGCGATGAACCATATGGCAATAGCGCTTTCTTAGTTCTAGGTGAGTAGCTCCAGCAGATATGGCCTTCGTTAAAGGTTAGCATTAAGTCTAGGAACCGAATGGCATTGTCACTGGGCATTTCGTGGGTAAAATTCAGTGCATTGGCACAGTCATGAAAAACACTCAGCACATTGCTGACAACGGTTGTAAGCGAGTCACCAGGTGCAAGCTTAAGAACAATTAAAAAATCATCAACATATCTGAACACACGAAGAACGTGGCCGTCATTTAGGCTGCGTCGAAGACAGTTGTCAAACCTAGCCAAAAAAATTTGGCACAAAACCGGAGCTACACTAGCACCAATGCAAATGCCATTCTTTTGCACGTACTTTTTCCCTTGAAATTCAACAATAGTGGACGACAGGTAAAACACCAGGAGCTCAATGAAAGAGTCCACATTCAGACCACATGTATTCTGGAACGCAATGGCACCAGACTGTTCGATGAGCTCGCGCACCGTACACAAGAGTTCAGCATGGGGTATGGAGTAGAATAAGTCTTCTATGTCGACTGAGAACGCAGAGGTGGCACCAGGAATACCCTCCTTCAGTTCCTCAACTACAGTAGCGGAGTTTCGAACGACATATGGATCATCCACCGGCAGCGTGTTCAACTGGCGCTGCAGAAATTTTCCCACCAGCTTCTGCCAGGATCCTTCCTCAGTTACGATAGCCCTGAACGGATAATCTGGCTTGTGAGTTTTGACTGAAAAGAACACCTCAAGCCTATCTCGCTCCGCTTTGTTGACCGCCTTCTCCAACCATGGTAGGTTGAAATCCTTGAGCAGTTCTGCGGCTTTCCGTCTCAGACGTGGAAGTCTTTCCTTTGTTGGGACGAAGTTCGACATAGAAGACTTATTCTACTCCATACCCCATGCTGAACTCTTGTGTACGGTGCGCGAGCTCATCGAACAGTCTGGTGCCATTGCGTTCCAGAATACATGTGGTCTGAATGTGGACTCTTTCATTGAGCTCCTGGTGTTTTACCTGTCGTCCACTATTGTTGAATTTCAAGGGAAAAGTACGTGCAAAAGAATGGCATTTGCATTGGTGCTAGTGTAGCTCCGGTTTTGTGCCAAATTTTTTTGGCTAGGTTTGACAACTGTCTTCGACGCAGCCTAAATGACGGCCACGTTCTTCGTGTGTTCAGATATGTTGATGATTTTTTAATTGTTCTTAAGCTTGCACCTGGTGACTCGCTTACAACCGTTGTCAGCAATGTGCTGAGTGTTTTTCATGACTGTGCCAATGCACTGAATTTTACCCACGAAATGCCCAGTGACAATGCCATTCGGTTCCTAGACTTAATGCTAACCTTTAACGAAGGCCATATCTGCTGGAGCTACTCACCTAGAACTAAGAAAGCGCTATTGCCATATGGTTCATCGCACTCTAAACTGATTAAAAGAGCCATAGCTAGCCTTTGCCTAAGGAATGCCTTGCAGAAGAGCTGCACACATGCTGTGACTGACAGCTTCTACCAGCAAATCCGCCGCCTTGGTGACGCGGGTTATCCGGCTGACGTGCTGACTGCAGTTGGTGAGTCGATGCTGCAGAAGATAAAAAACCAGAACAAACGTGATTCCGGAAATGAAAGAATGGAGGGGAAGAAAGTTGAAGTGGTGCCCTATCTTCACGGTGTTTCGCATAACCTGAAGAAAGTGGCACAACGGCACGGCGTGACGGCAGTTTTCTCTGCACCCTGTAAGCTGTCTGGTTTATGTTCACGTATCGCGATGGCCAGTGAGGGGAGGAAGCCCAAGAGCTGCACTGTGAAGCATGCCAACAAGTTCGTTGCTTGTTCGACTCGTGTCGTTTACAAGTTACCCCTATCATGTGGTAGAGTGTACACGGGCCAAACTGGCAGATGCGTTAATGACCGGGCACGAGAACATAACAATTCCCTGAGAAATTTATCTGATCAGAATAATCTCCCACGTCACTGCAGGAGTTGCAAAGACTGCGTTCCAGCTTTTAACAACATGTCAGTCATCGGAAAAGGAAAAAACAGGGAGGAGAGGGAAATCCTGGAGGCCTACCATATTAGGTTGCAAGGCAGTGACACATGCGTCAGTGCACCGTCTTTGTATCTCACTGACAAGGAATTTAGATTCCTGAGCAAAAGTGTACGAGTGCAAGGTTGACAGGCAAATTATGTGTGTTTTTTGTGCTTTTGTGCTTTTTGTTTGCTTTTTGTTTGCCAATTATGGGGCGTGCATCCTCTCCTAGGTGATTCGCCACATAGGTTTTTTGTCTTTTAGGGGTTTTTTGTGAGCCTGATACGCATGCGTCGCTTGGTGACGCAGGACGTTTCTCGATTAAACTTCAGTTGTCAGTCCAGCGTTGTCCTCTCTTCTTCTTCTCCTGGTGTCCCGTTCTTTCGCTCGTGAAGTTATGTCTGTTACACACCAACTAGCCCACATGGTTACCTTGTTCCTCTTTGCAGTCTCCGCCAGTTCACTGCTTCTTGTTGTGTTAATGAATTGTGTGGTGGAGGGTACTTGAGCCTCTGTCCTCTGTAGCAATTTAGCAGCTCCGCATATACTGGCTCCACTATGGTAGGGTTCTCTAGGGTCTCCAACAGCTCAGCTCGGAACGTGATCTCGCCAAATAATCTGTGCACCCTTGAGTTTCCCGCTATCCCCATGTTTGCCGGTATCCAGAGTATCTTGTGGGTTACTTTTTGGATAGGGGGCCCTGTTTCGAGGAGGATTCTTAGGGTCGCCTTGCAGACTCTACCTTGCACGTAGTTCCTGCATGTGGATTTCGAGTCTGTTAATATGATCAGTGATTTGTTTCTCCCATAGCCTTCGGCCGCGGCTAGTGCAACGGCGACTTCCTCCCCCTCTGCTACCGTGTGGCCCCGTAGGGTTGCGTATGTGATCGGTTTGCCGGCGTAATCCACGACTGTTGCGGCGGCATTCATTATTTTTGTGCGTTTATCCCACGGATAAAGCGCTGCGTCCGTATACATTGTGTTTTCTAGTTTAGCCAAATGGCGTTCAACATAATCTGTCCGCGCCTGTTTTCTAGCCGTGTGGAGATTCGGGTCCATGTTCTTTGGTATAGGACAGACTTGGAGGGTTTTACGGATGTTGTCGGGGATATCGGCGGATCGATCAAAATGCCCTTCCATGTCGTAACCTATCCTCTTTAGGAGTGCTCGGCCGGCGGCTGACGTTCGGAGTCTGGAATTCTGCGTCTTGAGCTGTGCTTCCTCTAGTTCGCTGAAAGTGTTGCTGAGCCCCAGCTGCAGCAGCTTGTCGTTTGGCGTGTTTCTAGGCAGGTGTAGCGCCGTCTTGTATGCTTTTCTTAAGAGCGTGTCAGCTTGTTCCCTTTCTTGCTTGTTCATGGGGTGGTACGGGAACGAGTAGGTGACTCTGCTGACCACCAGACTTGTGACCAGTTTTATCGTATCAGCTACTTTCATTACGTGTCTTCTTTGGGAGAACCTGGTTATCATACGACTAACCTGCTCCGTTGACTATTGAAGCAGGCTGATCATGTGGCTGCATTTATTACTTCCTTGAGTCCACATGCCCGAAACTCGTATCATGTTTCTCTCTGGTATGTTTTGTCCTTCGAGCTTCACTTCTAGACTCTGCTTCGGTGGGGCGTCTTCCTAATCTCAGGAGCTCGGATTTCTCCGGGGCGCAGGCTAGTCCCCTTTCTTTAACGTAATCCTCCACGCAGCTTGCTGCTTCTTGCAGTTTCTCTTGTTTTTATCCCAAGGAGCCTTTATTGACCCAGACTGTAATATCATCTGCGTACATTGCGTGTTGTATACCTTCGATTTTGCTGAGTTTCTTGGCTAGACCAATCATCGCTATGTTAAATTTTATGGGCGAGTTGACTGAGCCTTGTGGCGTTCCTTTGCTCGGGGTAGTGAAGATATCGCTTCTCAAGTCTCCAAGTCCTATGGTGGCTGTTCGGTTGGTCAGGAAGGCCCTCACGTAGTCACGGGTCCTTCTTCCGCAGTTGGCGTTATTCAGCCCGTCCATGATGGCTGCGTGGCTGACATTGTCAAAGGCCCCTTTGATGTCGAGGGCCATGACTATGTTTTCGCCCGTTTTGGGTGCTGTTTCGAGGACCTCCTCCTTGAGGCTTGCCGAACAGCCGCGCACATTCGAGAGAAAGAAGACGTTCGGCCACGCGCTGGGAGACCGGTTCGGCCACCAGGTGGCGCCGGCAGAATGTCAGCAATGTGGCATTGCCCCCCCCCCCCTCCCTTCCAAGAGGCATCGACTCGATGCCGCACGCGAAGGGGAAAAATCATACGTAAGACTTCCAGGTAGCGGCGCCAGTGTCTTTGTGGAAAGAGGCTAAGGGGGTAATACGGCTTCATTCGCGCCACGTGGACTACTTAGGACTTCGGTTGTCGAGACGACCGGACAGTTCCTTGAGGGAGCACCTCGTAGGTCACCGCGCTGAGGCGGCGTAACATCTGATATGGACCAAAGTAACGGTGAAGAAGCTTCTCAGACCGCCCTCGCAAACGGATCGGACTCCACACCCAGACTTGGTCACCGGGTGTGTAAATTACCTCCCTGCGGCGGAGGTTGAAGCGCTCAGCGTCGCGTTTTTGTTGGCACCAGATTCGCTGTCGAGCAACTTGGCGAGCGGCTTCGGCGTCACGAACAAATTGTTCAGCGTCCACGACAGAAGAGGGAGCAGGATCCGGAAGAAGCATGGCGTCCAGCATGGTTAAGGCTTCGCGACCGTGCACCAAATGAAACAGAGTGAAGCGCGTCGTTTGCGCAGTGTTGTACGCGAACGTGATGTAAGGCAGTATCCGGTCCCAGTTCGCATGGTCATCGTCGAAATACATAGAAAGCATATCGGCAATTTTCTTGTTAAGGCGCTCAGTAAGTCCGTCTGTTTGCGGATGGTAAGCTGTAGTCTTGCGATGGCTGGTGCCACTGAGTCGAAGTACCTCGCTCGTAAGTGCCGACGTAAACGTGGTTCCCCTGTCAGTTAATACTACTGTTGGGGCTCCGTGACGAAGCACAATGTTCTGAATGAAAAAAATGTGCAACTTCGACAGCGGTGCCACGGGGACGGGCCTTGGTCTCACAGTAGCGGCTAAGATAGTCAGTGGCAACAGCAATATACTGGTTACCCATGGAAGACGTCGAAAACGGGCCGAGTAAGTCCATGCCGACCTGTTGAAATGGGAGGCGCGGGGGATCGCGAGGCTGCAGGAGCTCGGCTGGTTTAGTCGGCGGCGTCTTCCGGCGCTCACACTCACGACAGGTTCGCACCTAACGGTGGACAACCGCAGCAAGCCTGAGAAAGTAGTACTTGTGGCGTATGCGCGAAAACATGCGGGAAAAGCCGAGGTGGCCCGAGAGAAGGTGATCGTGGCACGCTCGCAGAACTTCGTCACGAAGCCTTGTAGGCACTACAAGCAGATAGAAAGTGTCCGTTGGGCCGTAGTTCTTTTTGTAGAGGACACCATCACCCAAGCAAAACGATGAAAGTCCGCGCTTGAAGAGTCGAGGTGGTGATGGAGTGGTTCCTTCGAGGTACTCGATGAGGGGCAGCCGTTCGCAGTCGTCCCTCTGTTGACGGGCAAAGATGGATGTGGTGACAGCACTGAGAAAAGAGCGGAATCGTCGTCGGACTCGTCCGTGAGGCAGGGAATATGAGCGTGGGAGAGACAGTCAGTATCACTCTGTTTCTGGCCGGACTTGTGCACGATGGTGACATCAAATTCTTGTAACCGAAGGCTCCATCGAGGAAGCCACCCTTTCAGGTTCTTTTTTTTTCAGGTTTCAGGGATCTTTCAGGTTCGCCAGCCAACACAGTGAATGATGGTCACTCACGACCCGAAACGGGCGGCCATACAAGTACGGTCGAAATTTCGTAACTTCCCACAGCACAGCCAGACATTCCTTTTCCGTGGTGGAATAATTGACTTCGGAACGGGGTAAAGTGCGACTGGTGTAAGCAATCACGCGTTCTAGACCATCCTGCCGCTGAACGAGGACCGCACCGAGACCAACATTACTGGCATCAGTATTCAGTTCCGTATCGGCCTCTTCATCGAAGTGACCAAGTACAGGCGCACACTGGAGACGGGACTTGAGTTCCGTGAAGGCTCTATCCTGGTCCTCACCCCAGAAGAAGGGTTCAGCGTCTTTCGTCAGGCGGGTCAGAGGTTCTGCTAGTTTGGAGAAATTGTGAACAAACCGGTGATAGTATGCGCAGAGGCCCAAGAAACGACGCAGGCTGCGTTTGTCTGTTGGCTTGGGAAGGCAGCTACGGCGGCCGTCTTTTCGGCGTCTGGACTAACTCCTCGAGCGCTGACAATGTGACCAAAAAACTTTAACTCATAAAACGCAAAGTGACATTTTTCTGGCTTGATGGAGAGACCAGCGGAACGTATAGCCTCGAAAACAGCACGCAAACTTTTCAGTTGCTCATCGAAAATGTCAGAGAAGATCACGACATCATCGAGATATACGAGGCACGAATGCCACTTCAGGCCAGACAGCACGGTGTCCATCATTCGTTGGATTGTGGCAGGGGCCGAGCAAAAGCCAAAAGGGAGCACCTTAAACTCGTACAAACCGTAAGGAGTAATAATGGCAGTCTTCTCTCGGTCTCGTTCGTCGACCCCTATTTGCCAATACTCACTGCGGAGGTCAAGGTACGAAAAGTAGGCGGCATGGCGCAGTCGGTCTAGTGAGTCATGAATTCGTGGCAGAAGATACACATCCTTTTTCGTGATGTTATTGAGGCATCTGTAATCCATGCAGAACCTGAGGGTGCCATCTTTCTTCGTGACGAGGACAACAGGCGATGCGCAGGGGCTCGTGGACGGTTGTATGACGTCGTCCTGGATCATTTGTGTAGCTTGATGGCGGATGGCGTCACGTTCTTTTGAAGACACGCGATAAGGGCGCTGGCATAGTGGTCTTTGGTCGTCAGCAACGATAATTCGATGCTTGGTAAGCGGCGTCTGTCGCACCTTGGAAGTTGATGCAAAACAGTCGCGGAAGGAAGAGACGAGGTTTTTCACGCAGCGTTTATGACTGGCCAAGAGGTTCGGGTTTACGTCGGTCGGAACGGCTGTAGCTGTTGCATTGTCGATTTCTGACGTGGTCGACAAAGAGCACTCCCTGAAACACTCTTCAAGCTCGTCAAAATAAGCGATAACCGCTGTCTTCGTTAAATGCTGTGGTTCACGGGTAAAGTTGGTGACTAAGATGTCGGTGCGAACGTTGGCAGGTTCTACTAGCCTCGAGGGACACAAACTTGCCGAGCGAGTAGCAGCGACACGTTCGCTTCAGCGATGCCAAGAGTGCCGTTGCTGTCATTACACTCGACTGTGACGAACTTGCTGGATCGCGGAGGGATTGTTATGTGGTCGTCACATACGCGCAACATTACTCTGCTGGGCTCGGTGTTGGCGTCAACGGCTTGCTGGGGGAATAAGGACATCATGAACTCCCGAAGATCGATGACCGCACCATACTCTTGAAGGAAACCGATGGCCAGAATGAGATCTTTCGAACAGTCACGTAATACGGCAAAGGAGCCAGTGAAAGTAAGACCGCGGATCTGGATGCGACAGGTGCCGACAACAATCGGCGTCACTACGTGGCCACCAGCGGTGCGGATCACGGGTCCACACCAAGGCGTTAGAACCTTACAGAGGGTTGTGGCGAGCTGCCTGCTCATCACAGAAAAATCAGCGCCGGTATCGACAAGTGCGGTCACTTCATGACTATCGGCGGTTACTAAAATTTCAGCAGCAACTAATCATTCGCAGCACGTCGGATCGGGTCGTCACCGCTCGGGCCGTCGCGTCAAAACGTCGGGTGGAAGCTGTTGACTCTGCAGTGGCAGCGGCCCTACCCCCGGAGAGGGGACGTGCCTCTGAACTGACCAGAGGATGAGGGTCGACTGGGCGAAGCAAATCGCCTCGTGGACGGCGATCGCGATTGGCGGCGCTGCGAGGTCGGGGGAAGCACCTGAGTGGCCAGGTACTCCTCTATGTCCTGCGGTCTTTCACCATAGCACGGTCGAGGTGCGTCCGGTGGGAATCCTCTGAAACCCAGCCGCCGGTACGGGCGATTCCGCAGAATATGGCCGGGCTTCCCGCAGTGGTAGCAGAGCGGGCGATTGTTGGATGTCCGCCATACGTGCGCTTTGCTGAAAGGAGGGCGCAGGTCCTGCTGCTGCTCGACGGGACGCGGATAACGATGGGGTGGTCGTGGTTCGGCAACGGGCGAAACGCTTGAGGCGCAGGGCATCGCTGTAGGACATCACGTGCGGCTCCGAACGTGGTGCTGGTGGTTGCTGCTCCGCTCGCCGAATTTCGTCACGGAGGACATCGCCTGAAGAAGGTATGCTTGCCGACGGAGCATCCAAGTGGAGGTGTCGCAGTTCTTCGCGAACAATGCTCCGCACAAGCTCTCGCAGCGCCTCATCCCCGGGGCCTGGTAAGGACGTGCAGTAGTGAGCGGCTGCTACATTTGCCTGACGGCCGTATTGGGCACTCCGTTCTTGCAATGAACGTTCCATGCTCGTAGCTTCCTTGGCGAAGGCGGCGATGGTTCTCGGAGGGTCGCGCATGTGGCCAGAAAACAGCTGCTCCTTTACCCCACGCATAAGGTGTCGCACCTTTGTAGCTTCGGGCATGGCTGGGTCGGCCCGATTGAAGAGGCGAGTCATGTCCTCAATAAACATGGCCACGCTCTCGTTGGACTGCTGTGACCTGGAGCGAAGGGCAATTTCAGCATTTTCCTTTCGCTCGTTCGTGCTCAACGTGGCGAGCAGCTCACGACGAAAAGCTGCCCAGTTAGAAGAGGATGCCTCGTGGTTCTCGAACCACGTTTTCGCCGAGTCTAGCAGTGCTAAATAAACATATATTCATCAGCTTCCGCTCGTCGTCACATTTGTTGGAAGGCAGCAACCCGGTCAAAACTGGCCGACCAATCTTCAACATCCTCGAACCGGTCTCCGTGTGTCACATAGATTAAGGAGCCTAAATTAAAATTTAAAGAAAAATGTGTGAAGAAGACGACGCAAATTAACCTAAGAATAAAGAAGAGGAAGAAGAAGCATTTGTTGAGGTGGAGAGAGATGATTGGTGGAGAAGCATTCGGTGAGCTGGAGAGAGATGATTGGTGGAGAAGAGAAGAAGACGACGACAAGGCTTACGTGGACTAACACCGAGGCTATAAAAGGGCCCGTGAGAGCGAGGCACAGGGGGGAACAGCAGAGAAGCGGAGGCTCCGGCGGGTCAGGGACACATCGGCTGGAAGAGAGCGACGCCGGCTACTGCTCCGGTGAGCTCGCGTTCTACGACTCCGCATCGTGTACTTCCTGCCGTGCCCGAGCCCGTTCCGGGGAGTCAACGGAGGACGCTGCCACCTGCTACGGCCAGGGGTATCTCCAGCGCTTTTGCCACCCATTCGGGTAGTGCCCCCAAAGCCAACAACACCGGCATAACCTCCACGGCCGCTTGGACCTGGAGCTTGTACGACGCAGCCAGCGACGTCAGCCCAAGCGCGTCGAACGCCGCCAGCGACGCCAGCCCAAGCACGGCGAACGCCGCCTCGACGCCGCCTACTGGATCCATACAACACCGCAGCTACACCGAACCAAACGTGAGCACGAACGCCGACTGCTAATAGTAGAACACTAGTAGTAGACGCTAGTAGCAGTGTGCCCGGGTCGCGTGTATTTATAATATTTGTGTTTTGTGTTAGTTTTGTTAGTTTTGTGTTCTAGTGTGTGTACCACGTAGTGTTATCAAATGTGCGTTTGTGAGGGTACACCCGTCGCCTAGTCCGTTCTTTCGGTCCGAGTGTTCTGCGGAGAGATTCGTGACACCGTGGAAGGATGATGGAGACCGAGGTGCGAGAAGGACGAACGGCTGGGCTCTGCTGGAGTACTCACCTCTCTGGCTGCCAGCGGTGGAAGTCATAGCTCGCACAGGCCTTTTCAGTGGCTCAAACTCGGGGTGCAGGCCTCGCAGGCGACGGCTGGCTTTGTGGACAGGTGTGGCATCCGCGCGTCGGGGAGAACCGTCCAGGATTTCGACGGGGTCAGCGTACATAGGATGGAACCCAGCACCTCCACGAAATGTCACCGACAAACGCAGAGGGCGCGGGAAGCACAACCGTTTACTCGGGCGAGGCTTGCCGAACAGCCGTGCACATTCCAGTGAAAGAAGACGTTCGGCCACGCGCTGGGAGACAGGTTCGGCCACCAGGTGGCGCCGGCAGATAGTCAGCAATGTGGCAATATGTACTTTCCACAGGATATGCTGTTGTACTGCTCACTGTACTGTGCATTATTTTGCTATTGGAGCATTGTCCTAGCTTCGTGCCTTGAGACTTTGTAACGTGTTATGTCTCAGTTTTTACATCTTGGTGTATTGCTGAAAAATAAAACCGCTGTGGACTTATCTATGAGCAAGTATTTTTTGCAATGTGCTTTACAGCGGTCCTTACACGTACGCATGTTCAATATGCGCCATATACGATTTGCATGTCATCAGGCTGTATACATATAATGTAGCTTTACTCCAAGAATGATTCTATGGCTCTCGGCTGCAGAGAAAACAGCCCAAGATCGAATATCAGATTCGGCGGCCACATTTCGATTAAGGTGAGATTCTAATCATTAATGAGATTCTAAACATTAATGCGCTGCGCAACGTGGGATCATGGTACGAACACCCTGCATGTTACACTGAGATCAGTATACGTCAAATACGGCACTTTTTCTAAATCACGTGCAGCATTATGGCGTTGAACTGCACATAAGATAACTCGCATATGCAAGCAAAGAGTTAACGACTCGCCGGTACCTAAGACGTTGGCAATCACCTCTAACTTCCCTGAATTAGCCCAGATTCATCACAAAATTTCCAGAGCCCTCTCGTCGCGTCGTGTAAACAAACGTGATAAGAGAGCGCCCCGGCGGATATAATGAAAGCACAACTGTACCTTAAATTCTCTTTCCGGCGAATTTGACACATTGCTACCGCTATAGTAAGTGACGTATGAACTTAGCAACGACAACTGTGAATATTAAGAGATACGATCACACAGTATTTTATTTATTTACACATAGTGCAGGCTATTTCTTACCTTGGCCCAAGCAAATGGACCAACATGAGATTCGAGTCTAGACACCGTCAATCGTAAAGGTTTTTAAAATATAAATGAAGAGGCAATAAAACACCATTCTTGTTAATAAAAAATGAACAAATGTAAGCAAGCAAGAGTAGGTGCTGTAATTGCTCTAAAATGTTATCAGCCTCAGCACACTGGAGAAGAACGAACTGCGCGTTGGGTCTGTGTGGAGGAAATTGCTGCTTTTACAATCATTGCTGCGAGCTGTCCAAACCGAAGCAAGTATCACGACTTCGCGGTCGCAAATCTATATTCTCTGCGTCATTCTTCTCCGGACAGCCAGCAGCTTGAACGGCCTTCCCCCAGGGATTGCTGCTATCACTTGCCCATCCGTGTTTCTTCAGACTTTTTCATGCGCTCGCAAAATAACAACCTTATCTTTTGTGTAACTTGCATAAAAAATGTGTTATTATTCTGTTTTTCATTTCTGCGTGCCCCACCCCTTCTGTAACACCTTCTAACAAGGGTCGTTAAGGTATTAATGTGAAGGGAAGATATCGCATCAAATACTTTGTCACAGCAGCGAACAAGCGGGGGAAATTTTTGGCGCTGACAACAGGCGAGTCTATGAGAAAAGAAATGGCATAAGGATAGCACGGAATATTGCATGAGCAAGTGTTTCTGCCCTGTAAGCAGGCTACAGTTGCATAATTTCTTTCATGTAGATCAAAGAAGCTCGGTTAAATAGGCCCATACTTTAATGTGGTGGGTCATACAATCAGAGCTGCCTACAAAAACCGCTAAACTAAAACTTCGGCCAGCATTGTCGTTAGTATAGATCAACACCCACCGTGTTTAAAACAAATCGGGGGGTTTAGGACAGGCGGATTCTATCGGAGATGAAAACTAGGCTCAGCGCCCTTAGGACTTCACGGAAGCAAAAGATTTTAAAGTTTTCAGTTTCACACTGCAGCTATGATGTGGTCTCTTCATGAAGAACAAACAAGTTCATCCTAGAACAGCTTCTGAAAGTACGAAGCGTCATTTGGAAGGCGATGTATTTTTAGAACACCGTGCTTAATGCGCGTGGGGGTGGTTACCGAGTAGAGATAGCAAAAGGAGTGCGGCCCATTGAAACAGATGTAAGCAAAACTTGCTAAATTTTATTTCTCTTTTGATAGGGCACCCATGGTGGCGGATGCTCGTTAACTGTTGGCGACTGCTTTGAAGAAGAGTGCGGTAAAGTGCGCTTCGTAATTTTGACGCTATATTTTTAATAGAGCACGACAAATGTGCGTTGGCAAGCCAGCCGACATCCCGCCAAAAAGAACTCCCTCGTTGACACTATTCAAAAGTGATCTCTGTTCGTAGCTGCGACGTCTAGAAATCAGTGTAAAAGGTGTTGTATTCCGCTATTGAGAACTACTATTCGTTGCCTCTAAAAATAAGAATTAGTTCTTTTTAAGCCTGCGCAATCTGAATAAAATTCCGCAAGTGCCACAGCGTAATTTTGTTCTGAGTATGACTTTGTGGTTTGGATTGACGGTAGTGCTGGCCGCATTGTAGCGGAGACGAAAAGTCAGAGAGCTTGTTTAAATCAGAGCAAGCGTTAAAATGGGAAGAACAACGTGATCCTATTCTTTGTAATCGTTCGCTGCGAAGAGGTGCGTCTTTGGGAGGTGAAGACACAATCATCTGTTAAGTGTAAGTGGCTAATTTATACTCAGGCTGTGAAGCAGAAAGAACGCATGAACCATGTGATAACTTACAGGACGTATCACATGGTGTGTGAATTGTGCTGAAGAAATGTAGGTGCACGGAAGACAACATTGCCTGTGTCCCAAATTTTCTAACGTATAAGCTGCGCAGCAGGGAGAAGTTATTCAGAGTCCAGATCTTCGCTTACGCACTATAAAAAGCAGTGGCATTTGAAACAACATCTATTAAAGGTTGTCGCGTTCGGAAGCCAGGAAAATGGAACCTCGAGCTGCAATTTGTTTTCAGGACATTTCAAATTAATTTCATATACGGGGTGTGACATGACTTGGACCAGGATGTAAAAAATGTCGACTCACTCTCAGAGGATTCGCTAGTTCGACTACTACAAGGAGATAGGGAGTTGGCTTGATGAGGTCAAGATATCTTTTTATGTGCCTAATTTAAAATCACCATTTTCAATACGATTACTGTTGAGGTTCATTTTAGTGTAAAAGTCTTAAATTATCATTTTTAAAAAACGTCGAAAAGGTCTAAATCAGTTGTTTTTTGGTGTCTTTTAGCTTGATTAACATTATACGCAAAAAATAAAGCTCACGAAGCTTAAAAATTGTCAGATGAGTAGACGCTCTAGAGTCGCAGGTTGGCAACGTCAAACGCGCGGTGGTTGAAAGATCCCAGCAACGCAAAGCAGTAGTCAACGAAGAGGCCATCGACCACTGTGGTGGTGTCGCAATTGGCGGACTCCCTTCGCTTCGTTAAAATCTTGTTGCCGCAACAGGAGCGAGGCCGAACCACTGTAAGCAGCCTGCGCTTAAGTCTGCTTTAGGGACCGCAGCCCCATAACACATATAATAGTGAGAGGAACAAGCAACTAATTTCGCACTGCGAGTGCTTTTCCATGCCGCCTGTTTTCACTGCGTCTGTAACGCCTCAGATAACGATCTCAAGTCTTTATCGGCCCAAGCGACTGAGGGCAGCAGTTTTTAGGCGCCCATGGATGCATGGAAGATAGGAGCGTGCCCTTTGAAACGGGGTGGTGGCAGTTGCCACCATGCTCTGCTTTCTTTCTTTATTTTTATTGAACTATGCTATAAACTGATCTAAAAATTTGTCATTTGCTTTAAACATATTTTCAGTCGTACACTTCTAACCTTATGTCAGCTCTCTGTATTTGAGCCGCCGAACTTCCAATCGCTTTTTCTCACTTCCACCGCAGATTTCTTTACATGACAATTGGTATTTCTAAACCCTAGGGCTAAATCAATGAATATGAAGTGATTATAGTTCTCCAACGTACGTTCTTTCCTCTTCTTTACTTCATTTCTTTATCTTATTTTTGAAATATGCGTCTTTATCTTGTTGCTTCTTGAGAAATGATGGAGGTAAGCGCGCTTCGTAATGGCTACATGGCGCAGCAAAAACATTTTGAACTTGCAGATTTATGACAATTGAAATAGGACAACTTGTTTATTGATAAAGGTTCCAACGCGAATTTTTCTGAAGAGTGTTACAAGCTGCGTCACTGGGAAAAACTCCCTACAGGTGAGACTGGAGCTTTTGTTTGTCTTCAGCTCTAAACGTGATGCAAATCAACGCCTGGTAATACACCGAAAGAGTCTTCTCAGGGTCACAAATTGTCACAAATTGGTGCGTACATTCCGTGCTAACATGTGGCCTCGTGTTCCCCCCTTTGACGCGCAGTTCACAGGCGTCATACTGACCTGCAAGGACAAAAAAGAAACTGTGCATTATCTTTTGCTCTTTTAATAAGGCAAGTACCAACGTTCGTATGTAGCTAGCGAGTCCTTCTCACTTCCGATGTCCCACATGTGCTTTGCTATTGATGGGCAGCGATAAACCGCTCTGATGCAAAAAAAAGAAACTAGGGAAAGATCTCGAAGCATGCCACGTCTGAACAGTAAGGAGAGGGCTGTTTCGAGTTGGTTATCGAAGCGGCTATTGGGATAATAGTAATAGTGTGCTGTTTTTTGGCTGTGGTTTTTAAACTGTGCGCTGACTAACAACAGACGCTTCTCACGACACGTGCATTCTACCGTACCTCAATTTTCGGACTTTAATTTCGTGCCATTATAACTATAGCATTTCATTATACATCATTGCAATGCCACAGAATGTCTCAAGAGAACAGACACCACCTAAAGAAGTAATGCCACTTCTTTTGCGGGTAAAATTGTTTTCTTTTCACCTTTTTCATCATTTAGGAAGCCAACTAATGAATCATATGCCATCGAAAGCATATGAGTTGGTGTCAGTAGTGTTTGCAATTTTTTTAAAAGTAAGCTATTGTGAGTAGCATGCTCGAGGCAATTCTACTAACACCTCCAATATTAGGAGCGGCGAGCGTCCTCGAGTCACAGTCAACTCTAACTTTAGACGTGCATCACCATTGTATGCGCAATGCACGCGTCCCTACCGCTGATTCGGGCCCCACAACTTGCATCTTTTTTTTTTTGAAACTCTATTCGGTCACAACTGAACAACGCTAAGGGTTTGAAGTTCTGCCGCAGCAGTGGCCTATAGCGGTATGACCATCCGACTCCCATGCACAAGATGTGGGTTCGATCCCCAGCGCCGCTATGTAGCCGGTGCTAGAAGGGCACAAGCTTTACACTTCGGGCTCGGCTTCTTGAAAGTGAAATGCTCGGGAAATCGGCCTTTGACCCCACCTTGTGAAGACGAAAACACCTCGTGCCACGGCGCTTTTTGGCCCAAGATGCCCTTGCGCCATAAAAATTAACAATCATTATCAATTTCAAGTGCTGGAGGGAGAAAGCCACGCAATTGCAATGGAATCTAGCCAGGCGATATCAAAGAGCTTTACTTACACTGTGTGTACACGCCTGTCTAATTAAATCAAGCAACACTTGCGATAGATGCTGAGGTGTTCTGCAGCCAAACGCAACATTCGATGTGTTCACTGCCCCTAGCGCGCTCACACTGAAGTGAGATTTTGTTCCCTCTTCATGGAGCCTGAACTGCATTTCTGTGTGGTCAAAAGGAATTGGACCCGTTTCATGTGGTTCCCGTTCAACTTATATGAAAGATTCATCGCAGCCAGCAGGTTCGTACATTCAATGTTGAGAACAATATACATTGATACAGCTTATATTTACGCAGCCGAGTGGACCAGATTATGTTGTGTTAGCGTAAAGATCTCCAGCGTCTTCATCCGCGTCCCCGCTTCTTCATTGTTTCATCGGTGTCCGTAGGTAGCGCACGACAATATATTTTACGAATTCCAGCCTTCTGCTCAAAAATGAAAACACGCAGGGAGGACAGCATTGAAGCGTGTTCGCAGTCAGGGTAGCGATCAGCACTAATTGGATCACTTCTCTCGCAAGTAAATGCAGCGCAGGAAAGAAGGCCGACGTAAAACGCGGCAACAGAAGCGCTTTTACGCCATCCTTATTTGTTGCGAAGTTTTTCATTCTCTCCGCTTTATGTTCAAATTACCTACTGCGGCGCATATCTGAAACCCTACATACCCTAAAAATTTTAAAGGGCAAACAATACAGAGCATTGAGTTGAAGACGAGGCTAGAAACAATATTTAATACTTTTTAGAGGGTCTTGCCCGACAGCACCTTTCTGATCACAGTCGAATGTGCAACAGCTGCTTCCCTCAATTCGAAGTAGCTTTTGACAGATTCAAATATCAGGACCAAAGAACCAGAGAGGTAGAAGAGGCGCACAATACAAAGGAATGATGCAGTCCATGCGTCTGTTGCGCCTGAATTGCGTGGACTGGCAATGAATGTCCAGATATTCACGGATGAAAATGCAAAAAGAATTTGCGTCTGCTGAAGCTTTGTCTTATTGTTTAAATGTTGTATACAATTACTGAAAGAACAGAGCCAACGTGAGTGATATGTATTTTTCTTTCTACCAATGAAATCAGCCATTTGATAGCGCTCTCTTGGCGCTTCCCTTCCATTGCATGACAACATAGAAAATAGTAGCTTCCCACTCTTACTGCTCATTATGAATGAACACAAACTAGCCAGAAAAAGTTTTAACAGTAAAGTTGTGTTTGCCTTCTACAGGCTTTTCACGCTGGAGCGCACAACACACTGCGCAGCATAGAAGAAAACCGGGCGATATTGAAGCTCCTAAACAAAACTGCCAAACTGAAGGAGCCTGGTGCTCAGGCTCGATCCTTCATGCTTCCTCAAAGTTGGGCTACACTTGAACCTTTATATTAGGTCTTGAGCCACGCTAGGGAGAAAGAGAGGGGGGGATATATATGATTCAATTTTCGTAGAATAACTTGGAAACCAGGTATCTATCGCGAGCTAGTGAAGCTCTGGACAGCACTGCCTAGTCATGTATATAATGCGAAATTATCAGTGAGTGTGGACTGTGGAAAATCATCCTTGTGAACGCCGGTAATGATTTCGTCTAGTCAGTGAAACATAACGGCTGCACAGTACGTAAGAGGGAGACATGAAAACAAGGACTAAGAATACGCATTTGTTTTGTGCGCAGGGAAAAGTGACAGAAGGTAGCAGGCATGATCAGAAAGAGCACAAAAAGGAAACGACGGCAAAAAGAAGAAACACAAGAACTCCCTGTATAGAAGCGATACAAGAAGTGCATATTTCGAGGTAACGCTTTAGCGATAAGAACACGAGAACGGGGCCTAGTCACCTGTGCATTATCAGTTCCAATGTCATTCATTGGAATGCGTTCCGGAAAGTGGCTTGCCGACAAGTGATGTTTGTTTTTTAGGCACTGAAAAAAGCTCCATTTATTTACTCCAAATGCATTTTGGAGCATTGCATAGGGAGAAGAAAATACAAGCTGAAAATGATTTATCCCTTAAGAGGTATCTGCACACAATGCAAAATTATATAGTTATAATATTTATGTGTAGCAGATAGCTGAGAAACGAGAAATTAACAGAAATGGAAGGATTTAAAAGCATACAAATGTGTGAGACACAACGATTATTACAGAATATAAAACACAAATCCACCATCTCACTAATCCGCACTTGAATAAATGACAGGCAAGAAGCTTGGGAAAAAGGACAGCACATAACAAAATAAGAAGACAACAAGCATAAAGACAAGAAGTACGACTTTCAGACATACACAAGAAGTGTACCTGTCTACACTGTGCCATCACCTGCCACTGAAGCAAGTGAGGCCAAAGCATTTGGAACAAACGCTTATTGTGGAAGTCTTGTGTCTTATCTCAGAAAATAGAGCACAAGTCTGTGACCGCAAGAATTTAGACTCAAAAAAGAGGCGGATATCAAGCATCTAAGGCGATGCCGTGCTAATTCGTAAAGTGTTCGTATGTATAACTCCATAACTATCCTTAAAATAGAAGTGGGTGTTGTTAAACGATAAAAAATATATCGCGCTATCACAGGTCATATTCGCGGAATTGTACCGGGTGTCCTACTTTGATAATTTTGTAATGGTTTGGCTAGTATTTACGGCCAGAGATGGTATGCATAGGTGTTGTGAAAATGATGCAGCTGGTTCTATTTCGGTCTTCCTACACCAACTCTTCAGTTCCTCGCTGTTGATCTGAAAAATACAGGCGAATTCTTTTTTTTTTTTTTGCTGTAGTGAGCCACGAAAGCAACGCATTAGTCAAAAATGCATTCGTCAAGAATCGTCGTGACAAAAAGGGAGCGACGCATTGCTGGTGATGATACAAAAAAAAATATACTGCTGTGTCTTGAAGGCAGCGTTTTGAAACGAAAAACACCACTGACAAAAAGCAAAATAGTAGTATATTTGAGTGTTCACTTCCCATTTTAAAGTAGTTTTGTCCCAATTCGGGTTGCGCAAGTTTTGTGAAACATGAAATATTAGCGAGCAGTGGTGAGCACAACACCGTAAGTGACTGTTACCTTCTGAATACGGATACTGAGTCGGATTAATTCCGGATAAAGATCCTTTCAAGAAAGTAACCTCTTAGTTCTTACTTAGAAACTGTGAGAGTTTTCTTAATTACCATGCATGTGGTTTCTATTGCAGAGTATTTAGGACGACAGCGTGCCTGTGTATAAAGGCAGAATGGCATGGATGGACAGGTTGTTGGAACAAAAAGAAATTTTCTGGTCATCAAAAAAAGTTCTATTCGTCCAGATTTTCGTATTTTAAACACGATATTTAGTTCTTGATTTGCACGAAAACTTTTTCTATTCCACAGGAAGTGCAAAAAATTTATGTCCAATTTGTTTATCCTGTTGGATAAGACCGCAGAGCAAGTGCAGATACCACTGCGCAGACGCTTCTCCATAGTTTAGTCAAGGAAGCGTCGGTTAAAGGAAAGAACAACAGTTTTTCCTCTTCACTCGCAACGCATCCCCCGCCCGAGACACTTCCCAGCATAAAGTCTGCGATATTTATTTGTCTTCTGAGTTCAAGATCGCCGCACTGAATCTCCGAAACAGTGGCGGTGTTTTCGTGAAGGTGAAATGAAAAAACGGGTCCACTTTATGACTATTGGTGTTAATAACTTCAACTGGTCAAATTTAACCGAAATCCATCAGAGCTACCGTGCAAGTTCGGATGTAAAATCGCTTTCAATACAATACTGGGAAAATCGCTAGAATATTACGAACATAAGAGCGGGACCGAGATGTATTCTATATTAAACACCGATATTTTGTGGCAGCTACCAATGACTTTGCAACCTTAATTTCAGTGCGGTCGCTTGCCGCAACGTAATCTCAGGCAATTTTTCAGCGTGTAGCAGATATAGGTCCGATCGTTAGGAGATTAAACGCGCGTTTTCCCTCCATTCGCTACACAGGGGGCTTTTGGATTACACTGGAAACAATATGGCAGAGGATGGGCACTATAGATCTCGCGCCCGCTCTTTTCGACAGCCTTCCCCGAAAATGAGGCAACTGTAGAAGACTGTGGCAATTTCAAAAAGCACTAGTCGCTTTCATGATATTGTCTATTATGGTGATAAAAGCTGCAGTTGATATTTCCGTGTTTTCTTGTTTTGAATGCTGTCGTAATATCTTTGAAATGAATATGAGCATGAATTATTCATAGCTTTAAATACCGAATTGAAAAAGCACGTGAACGATTTATTTTGTGACAATAAAGCTTTGATACCCTAGTGTCCGCCGCTCTGGCCAGCCTTGGGATACCTAAATTTACTGTGTCTTCAGTCAAATATAACCGGCACGTTGTTCCTGTATATCACATTCGGCGTGCATAGCCCAGACCGAAAATGAATTGTCCAGCTCACAGGTAATAGGCAGTGATCAGCTGGCAGCATGGAACTTGTTTAATAAAATTGCACCACAGCTGGAACCGTTATACGAAAAGTAATTTATTGTAATATTTCGCGAAATCCAAATGTAGCTCCTAACTGAACTGCATCTTAGCGCTCAATCCAATGAATCGAGACATAATTATACAGGAGGAAATTTTCGTGCAACATTCTTTGTCCAGGACAGTGCAAAGTCAGTGAGTGATTGAAGAATACGGCGTGGTTTTAGGAAGGGTTTATGCACAGTCACCTAGCCAGCCTGTACCTTTAATGCATTCACACCGTCAGTCGGTACTATCGGTCAGGTTTACGCCATTTTTATATTTTAGCAAGGCTTTGACGCCTTTCTGCACAGTAGGCTAATCATGAGATTTTAAGGTATTGTGCTTCACGAAGCATCTGTATCAATGATTCACGCTTATCACTCCCGCAGAAGACAGTTTATGTAAGTAAATATTCTTCTGACTTTATACGGGCTGTTTCCACGTTTGGGCATGGCAGTGTAATCTGAAGTATTTTACTTGCATATCTGTGTTATCATATATGTTTTTCGTGAGTAGCTTAAACCTCTTCCAGTTTACTGCATTCATTCCGTAAAACCTGACAGTGTGGTTACAGTAAGTGACGAAAACTTCAGTCGCCGCAGACAGAGCAACAACATCTAAATGAGCATTCTCTGTGAGTGCTTGTGAAAGCCGCAGGCACTGCACCCGCTTTAGCGTTTCTCTGACGCCCTCTTGTCTCCACTTTGGTTGCATGCACAGCTGGATGTTGAGCCCGCGCAGTTGCGCTTTTATTGCCGGTGCGAATACTGCAATATCTTGCCTGCGAACACTCATTCGGTGACACGTACTGCTCTATCTGCACGGCTATGTGGTTTAATCTCATCGTCTGTTGCACGTAATTCCGAATATTCTCTTCGTGCAGTCTTATGGCCTCCGCTGAACCACCAGTGGGGATTTGCGAGCTCCGCGGCAGCATTCTGATGTTGCAGTTGCAACTGAAGCAGTCATTTAAAGATCTAAATAATTGCACTCGGCACTATTGACGAGAAAGACGAAGAGATCTGCCCCAACAATGAGCCGCCAATACGGCAGAGGACATCATCATCATCATCATCATCATCATCATCATCATCATCATCATTATCCCCTCGCGCCAACTCAATGACAACCGCCTTCCTCCTAACCTCTTGGCCCCTCTCACCTTCGCAGGTGTTTCTCCTCTTGCTCGTTCAACTGCTCTAAAGATACGACCTTGTGTGGCGTGATGGCGGTAGATCTTAAAGGGACACAGAGGAGAAAAAAATTGCCTTGTTTCGACAGGGTGCCGAGTTCTATCCGCAATGAGCCTTCTGGCAACAAAAGCGAAGCTTTCATAAGCTCGAAAAAGTTTTTGGAAGAAATACAAGTTTCATCACCACCAGCGAATTTCAGTAGTAAAGTGAGTGTGTCAACATTTCTTGTTCGCATTCAGATCTCAGAAGCTATGCTGCAGCGCAATTTACCTCTCTCTCTACCCGACCGACATTAGCAGCGACCACTGTAAAAGAACTGAAAATTCGCCAGAGCAAATCTGGCCTATAAAGACTTTCCTCAGAAAATTATATGACAAAAGAAGACTCGCTACGTGCATTTCTATTCTTCTGTGCTCATTTTTGGTATTTTGCGAATACAGGGAACGATTAGAAATATTTACCGTTAACATATTTAGCCCAAAACTCTAGAGCAGTTATTGCCTGTGTCAGGATGCTTTAAGAGCACCTCACCTTGTTTGGGTCAATAATTTTATATATCCTTCACTCAGGAGGCCTTAATGAGGCCTTCCTTAGAGCCTCCTTTTCTTGAGGTAGGTATAACATTAGTTTCATGTTACATTGCTGACAGCGCAACAATTCACCCTGTACCTGCGCAGCAGGGCGTCTCTGGCGACACCGAGTTGACAGTGACATAAACATTCGTTGCTGCCGCTGCATTGCGGCTACATTACTACTGCATTGTAAACAATGAAACGTTGCTAGAGCAGCTATGTTTTCCTGCTAAGCCGTCAACACCACTGAAATAATCCGCTAATAATGCAGAGTGAGCGCCGGTGGTAGTGCGTGCCTCAAACCAAATTGAGTGTTATAGAAGTACACGCGCTTTTTCTAATTGTAAAAAGGAATTTATAATATTTGGCACATATTCTCGACACCAGACGTGTACAAGGAGCACCTCACCGCTCTGTGTGCCCAAGGAGTGGCTATGGAGAGTACGAAAATTAGATGGCTCCCTTCAACGCTTCCGTGAGTTAAGGGAACAATGAGTCCTCCGCATTTGAGGTAAGAAAACCGAATAAGGTAAGGAGCGTTCTGAAGTTTAGTCTGTAGTCTACCGTGCGTCGTTAACATCGCGAGTAGGTTCCACGTTATACACTTTTCTTTTGGCGCTCCTGGATTTTTTACTTTCTTGAAAATTGTGCAATAGTTCTCAATATTTCTAAAAAAAGTAATCGACCAGCATTATGACCTACCGGGGCATTCGCTCCAGAAACAAAATTCCAAGTATCACATCACAAGGATACGGTATACACTAGTTCATATGTTGAGCAGAACTGGCTGCGTTGCCAATAAAATTGAAAGGTGTCATTCTGTGAAGTAAGTGTATTATTCATTGGTATCCACTTTCATCAATCCATAAGGTATCTCAAGGTATTGAGGTACCTTCTCATTGCAATCTACAATGCATTCCATGTGCTTTCCTTCAAAGGATTTGTTACGACGCATGGCAGAGTTAAACGTCCGGCGCATGCAGTGTATGCTTTCTCATTTCGTTGCCGTCGCTGCCTTTTTGTTCACTTCTCATTTCGATAAAAAGTTCCTGACACCGCCTGCACTCATGCTATGTCTGCAAATGCAATCAGTATTTCCGAAAGAAACAAGCATAAATGCTTTAATTTTGGACTTACTAGACAGCATTGTACTCGTTCGCCAAGATTCCTCTCAATGAAAGAAATTAGTGAGGACCGTGTAAGTCAAATTACGCCCTTATAATAAGCACGAGCACATGAAGGCAGTGTGCTGGTTCTCAGGAACAGGCGTATATCATAAAGACAGGGTTTACTAGGAGCAGCTTCTGATGAGCTTGGCCTCGTGGGAAGGAGCGCACAAAGCGAGCAAGAAAATGCATTGCTACGCATATCACAACCAAATAAAATTTTGACAAAGTTGGAAGAAATACAAGCTATGAAATTTCTTAAAGAATTATCTGCGCTCAAAACTTCACCTGGCGTGGTGGCTCAGTGGTTAGGGCACTGGGCTAGTGAGCCAAGTATCCGAGGGTTTGATCCCGGCGTCGGTGGCCTTGTTTCGATGGAGGCCAAACACAAAAGGCGCCCGTGTGCTGTGCGATGTCAGTGCACGCTAAAGATCCCCAAGTGGTCGAAATTATTTCGCAGCCCTCCACTACGGCACCTCTTCCTTCCTTTCTTCTTTCACTCCCTCCTTTAACCTTTCCGATACGGCGCGGTTCAGGTGTCCGCCCAGATGTGAGACATACTACGTTATTTACTTTCCACAAAAATCAGTTTTCACTTGTCTAAAATTTAGTTTCGGTTAGAAGAAATTGAAACAGCAACCTAGTAAGACTTCTGAGTGTCACCTTGGGTTCACATCGAAAAGCTACGACACCTGAGCATTGACTCATGTTGGCTGACGGCAGTCCAACTGCAAGATGCCAAGAAATACTAGATACGACAATGTCAGCGAGATACTGCAATCACCAATGTACATTATTCAAACGTCAATTAAATTAAAAAATGTGATTGGATTCCTCTTCAGGGTAGTCTACTGCCATGGGAGTAGCAGTGGAATGCAGAGAATATTTGCTGAAAGCCGCGGAAATCTGCGATTATATCTTCTGAGTCTACGTGGAGGATCAGGCCCCAGAGGAAGAATAGAACTCTTGTGTCCACTCTAATAAGCGGGAAGGAAAGAAATTTTCAGGTCAGAATATGTCACGAAACATACACACCACAGATTGAAGTCCGGAGTCAATCCAAGAAAGCAAGCTTCGAAAGAGAACGTTCCAACTGTCACATCAGGGGTTGATAATCTTCACGTTACCTTGAATAAGCGGATTTCGCTATAATTATACACACAGGTGTATAATTAGAACACATGTTACTGGCCTGTCCTTTCACTACTATCAAAACACGTATGGCGATATGGGTCTCAGCGCCCACCATCTCATATTTTCCTTCTTCAAAAACTTCAGTATTCATAGTCTTAGCGGTGAGATAATGTCGAATGCATTCTAGTACTTACTACGTTTTGTTAAGTTAAGATGGGCATCATATCATACGCTTTCGGAGTGAGAGACAGAAGACGCTAAGCAGAATCAGGAAATCCGTACAGGCAATACGTTCCTGCACATACCTCTTTTAGGCTCACGTTTGCACCACCTTTCGGTGGCTCCCAAGAGGTATTTCCCATAGCTGTGCATATGCAAATAATGGCAAGCGTGCCAAAGATTACGAGCTGCTCCGTCTTCCTACTGGTAAAAAAAAGTTTTGACTTTCACGTTTTATATGCTCACCAGCAATGGAAAGTTTCCGTCTGCAGAGCAGATTTCTCTTTTGCCGCACGTTAAACTTGTAAAAGCATAAAACATGCACCTTAAAGAGAAGTTTAGGATTTAAAGCCTGTAGTTTCAATTCCAGTCATGTTCATTCCCTCGTAAATGTATTATGGTAAAAGAAGTTGAGCATTTAATTACACCACTTTTTCTTTACACCAGTATTTGAGCCGTGTACGAACTTGAAGCATGCCATATATTGAAGCGGCCTCAAAACATTTAATAAGTTCCAGAGCAACCAGCCCTAGAAGAGATATAAATGTCATCACTTTTTTGTTTACTCTCACAGTGGGCTTGTCGCATTAAATTGTATGCTGTGGATTAGGCATCGCCTTTGTTCCCGAGCTATGGTTCGCCTCGAATGGTACTGTAGTCGCACCATCCGTTGAGCTAGCGTGATGCCGCGACAACGTTCACACGACTACTACAGTCAGCTTCAAACGCGTTCTTAATTAGATGGTTTTTAATGCTGATATATTTTTGCTACAGCCATGAAGGTATGCAGGTGTGCAGGCACTCTGTAGGCACTCACATGGCTACTTGAATGACTACGCGAGGATAGCCTGAACTGCCGCCTTCAAGGCCGCAGTCACATGGGGATAAGTCCCAACTTATTCTCGCGTCGCCTCAGAAGAAGACACGCCTAGAAACCTCCGCAATAAATATGAACTATAAAATATTATATAATAGAATGTGCGGAACGATATTGTGCGACGTTTTATAAAGAGCCACTGGAGCAGCAATATCTAAAGAAACAATCCCGCCTGCTCATGAGCGACCAAATCACGTTCTTTAGAAAATATTTAGCATGACCTTTCCATATTCTATCCCTTTCTAAAAAAGCTCTTTGAACCCTCGCTTTTTATTAGATATATCAATTTAAAGGACAAAGCAATTGTATTCAGCAATTTGCACGAATCATTCAGGGGACACATTTGAAACACTCCAGGACGACCTCAAATTAAGGGGTCTTTTATTCCCTCATTGAGGCTCCAATTTTATAATGCATTCCAAGGTTTCGGAAGCCACTGAAGCTGCAATAACGCAATTATAATCTTTTAGTCGCATATAAAACCTTTATCCAATGCAGAATGTGTTAGCACTTTCCGCCTTCTGTTTGTCGTCATGCGTGACGATCTTCTGTTTTCTTGGGTGGAATCCCTCTGTACGACTATCAATCATTGTAATTGGAAAATTGTTAGGCTGTGACAGAATGGCTTTTCTGGAAGATGAGCTGCGCGAAGCTAACTGCTCGTTGCAAAATATCGTACTATAAAGGTAAGAGCAAGGGTAAGAAATAGTTTCTTCGAAAACGATCTTTTAAAACATGACATTTTTGTTCAGATATAAAGAAATGACCGAGATAGATATCGTGGAACCCGTTTCGCGTCATCAAGATTGGCAACAAATGTGCGACAATGTCGCCTATTTGGCTTTTACTGAACGAGAACGCTTTTTAAAAAGAAGGCTTCTAAAATTCAATTAACTTCTCACACGCTGTTCTTCAACATGTTTGTGTGTTGCAAGTTTTAGGCCGTGGTTTTAATCCTTTTATTTCAATTGCTGTTCACGTTTGTGCTCATTGTTCTTACGCTCCACTCACGCCTGTCTTTCAATTCCTCATGACGTATCACGTTTTTATGGGTAGCGTTAAGGTTGCCGCCTATGAAAAATCATATGGTTCCTCCGTAACAAAGTTCTATGCTTAATCGTGATAGTAATGACGTCATAAGCACTGCTTAATTCGAAAATCAGGAGACTGGGTTGTTCGAGTACTCTCCATCTCATTATCATAAGAGATTATACCGACCCTGTACTCTGGCTGATTGTTGTTTTTCATTTCGCTCTGTATGTATGATACCCTTACGTGGCAGCCAACCGAAGAAAAGGGCGGGATGACCGATGGCAGAGAGATGATATAATGGCTGTTATCCTAGCACGAGCTCCCCCTACCGCGCCACTGGCAGCTTCGTCTTTGTGGCACTACCAGGGTACATACACCCAACGATCTTTCCAATCGTGCTATCTGCACGTGGTAGCGATTGTGGCTCGGCTTGAGCCAGTGAGCAGGCCTGTGCACTTTCGTTTCTTTCTTCCTGGCAGTAACAGACAGACAGACAGACAGACGTGAATGGAAGACACTGAAGAAGAGGCGGGTGATATTTTAGTGGCTTGAGAGGACGGTACCAGAGGAATGGCAATGTGGTGAACAGCTGGTCGCCACGATAAAATACCTGGGCGAATGAGTCCACGTGCATGAAGCCTCCGGGCCACAGGTCACCAGGGGCCGATGGTCGAGGTCCCTGGACGCGCTGAACTGGATGGGCAAGTGGTCGGTGTCCTCGCATGTGGGCGGCATGTCAGGCCAGCAGTGTCGATAGGTAGGGTCAGTGCTTCGGCTTCAATTTTCCGTGTCGGGTTGCCGGGCGGGGGACAAAGCGGGGGAGCAAAGGCGAGGTCTGTTCGTGTCTGGCAGGCTGGGGTAACGCCGGGCGACGCAGATCAGGAACCCGCAGCGGGCGGCAGAAGGCATAGGGCTCCGAAGCACGAAGACCAGCAGAACGAGACTTCAGTGATACCTCTCAAGTTACGCCAAATGTTACGCGGAGGCCAGCCAAAGGGTGATGACCAATGAAAAGAGCTGAATTTAATGGCTGCCTCGTTCTAACTATAGTGCGTTTTACTTCCTCATGTTTGCATTAACTCAGGTTTTTTACGTGTCCATCTTTGTACATTTGTTCTTGTTTTTACATGAAGCATTCAGTTGTATGATATCATAACGAGCCCTTCTTTTCGCTTCTCTTGTCTGCTCATCGGGTTTCTATGTTGGTGCAGCTGGTCTCTAGCAGTGTTAAATTTTTGTATTTTGGATTCTTCTTCCCTACGTCACCTTTCCTTCCTGTCTTTCTTTACGAGTAGGCAGTGCGTCAGTGTATATTTTGTAAAGAGGAAGATGTTTGGCAGCTGCAGCGGCCGAGCTGACATGCGCTGCCAGAAGAAAGCGCCAGATGACACCATCGATGGCATTGACAGGAGAACGGATTCAATATCTTGAATAACCATGACGACATGATGTGGCAGTTGGAACTCTTCCTTGCCTTCTTTTGTTTATCGTTTTCCTTTCCAGTACTTATTGCGAGCATAGTAATAAATCTGCAGTTGTAAGTCAGCGCTGTGTGTGTGTCTTCTTTTTCCCGTGTAAGCGCACTGTTTGTTTTGCGGTGATATCATTTACCAACTGGCTCGGCAACTATCCTTACTGATAATATGTCACGTATTTGGAATATGTTACAGTGACTTTTCAATTGCTGCATGGACGAGAAAAGCAAATGTCATTTGTCCATTGTTCCTTATCATATCGTCGTGAACGAAACTATAAAATCCTTGATAATATAGGCTAAGAGATTGATGCGCTGGAGCATGGTCGTCCATTTTATGCAGGGCGATATGTGCGTTTTTTTGTTGCACCTCGAATTCATACAAAGAGCGGCGTTTTTTTTACATATAGAATTCCTCACCATCCCGAAACTTAGTGTCCTTGGCCTGATCAGAATACAATAGCTTTCGGCTGTGTTGTCGATTATTCGTATTTAGCGTCGATTACCCTCGTTGTCTGAGAAATAAATGCAAGAGTAAAGGCCAAAAACGGCAAGGTTCATATTCTTTCTCCACACGGTGGTGTTATTCCTGCATGTCCCGTGGATACGGAAGTACTATGTTCGATCTCTAGAAGAAAGAACTGGCAATGTAATTAGCGCTCTACTCGCCCACCTAGCTGAGCAATATGAGGGCCCTTTTAACGTGATAGTTCAGTGGGAGTTTTCGGGACAGGTTCTTGGCTGCGAGCCCTTTACCGGCCTGTTACTTTGTTGATTTGTCCACAGCCAGGCAATCTAGGACTACTCAAGCTGGTCAGGGGGAGCACGTACATTACCACCAAAACAGTGATTATACGGAGCCACGGTAAAAACTCGTCATGGTTTCTGAAGGAAACCTTCTGTTCCCAGCTTCGCTATCGGCTTTCTGTCGACTGGGAATTATTAGAAGACAGTGGAGACAGAAGGCGTTTGATGAGCAACTACTTGTCACTGTCTGCAGTCAGGCAGTTCTCTTGTGATGTAGCGAAAACTGAAATTCGTCTAAACGAGACGTGGAGAATGTTTCCCTTGAGTTCCCCAGCCATTTATAATGTTCTGTTGCGCCAAGCCGACGAACACAGATTTACATCACAGATGGCGATGTAATGAATTAATACTTGCGGGCCTAGAGCGAGTGCTCCGCGCCACGCTACTGCCCACTTTGCAGTCTTCTAGTCCCTGATAGCACCCGGTGTCCCCCAGCATTCGTCCCGATCGCGCTAACTCGAAGAATGGCAGTGACGACAAAACGGAGGACGTGACGATGCACATGACAAGAGGGATTGTTTGCCCTCGCGATGAAAGAGATTAGCAGATGATCGATGAACGCTCGTCCACAATGCTTCCGGCACACAGGTCACATTGATCCAACGGTCGAGGCTCATGGTTGCATCAAACGGCATGGGTAGGGTGGCTGTGTGCTCACGTGTCTCGGATCGGTAAGGTCGCTTATGGGTCTGCTCAGAAGGATTGTTCGTCGTGTCTTATGATCGGGGCGGGAGACGGTTTTGGTTCTACGGCAAGATCGATTCTGGTCAGGCGGCGTGAAGCACAGCCGGGCGGTGCGAACGTGGAACACAAGGACGATGACCATGGCAGACGCAGCACACCAAAGCTTCAGGACCAGAGTGGCGATGATTACCTCGCTCCCGAGGTGGCTAAGTGGTTACGGCCGCAGAACAGAAAAACGCGGGTTTGATCTCGGCCGCGGCGGTCTAATTTAGATGGAGGCAAAATTCCACAGGCCCGTGTACTGTACGATTTCCGAGGACGTTAAAGTACGCCAGTTGGTAGAAATTTCCGGAACCCTTCACAATGTCTCCCTCATAGCCTCAGTCGCTTTGGGATGTTAAACCCCAAAAACCAAACCAAACCAAATTTTACGCGATTACAAGCCGATGAAGATATGACTACATGACAGATGGCAATGGAAGGATTTAATGGCAACGGGCCTAGCGCAAGCGCTGCTTGCCGCGCCACTGCTCATTTTGAGGTCTTCTGCTCCGGTACGATACCAGGGACTGTAGTCTGGCTCACCGTGAAAGTGGGTCTGTTCTCAACAAAAAAATATTTTTTTAGTAAACAGTGTTATCTACAACGTATGCAATGAAATTCCTGTATTAAGGCATTAATACACCAGACTTACAGTTTTTGCAAAAGGACATTATTTGGAGTGCCGTACCACTGTACAAAATTACGGCACTTCATACCTTCTAAAGCCCAACAAGAGTCCTAGGCAGAGATGTTTTAAGGACACGTTGGCGTGCATGGAAACGTTCGCGCGGCCACTACAAACACAATAGAAGATGTTGCCATTCCCGGTGTGATCACGTATTGGTACCAAGCCTTCTACTCAAGCCGCAATTACGCTATACCACTTTCAATATTTGACAGCTTGAATGAAGCCAGGTTGGGGTGCCATGTTGTTGCAGAAGTGTTTAACGTTTTTTTTTTATTCTTCGTGACGGCTGACAATAAATGAAGAAGACCTGAGTCACGATCACCGGAAGCTGTGTCATATAGGTCCATGTTCCTCTCAGTCTCTTTTACGTCATCATCACCCATACTCGCGTAAGATAGTGTTTTGCGTCTGGCTTTGCTTATACGTTTTGGCCTATGGGTATGCTTTCGTTATCGAATTAATTCTGAAGCGATTTTTCTTCAAGATTGGCCCCTCACAGTTTTCCAGAAGCCCTTGACACGCGAGAAAAGCTGGAGGTTTCAATTGTCTAAAAGCTTGTGGCTCCTTGTGTCATATAAGTAACGTTTTATCATAGTACATTGAAATAAACCTTCACAACAAGCCAAGCCGGTACTAATATTCAATCGTAGATTGGTGGTGGTATTTAGATCGCCTGCCCGCAATTTATACGGGAACCTCTTTCTTAATGTTCGAAGTGCGCGATTCTAGCTCCTTTCATTGCAACACCTCAATTCAGAGCGCTGGCTTTGAAGTTCTCCGGCATTCTGGACGGGTTTAATCAGGGATTCTCATGTTAGGCTCTGTAAAACCGTTCGTTACTCCGAAGTGTCTTTTCGGCTGTTGAAATGCTAAAATGGACGGTTTTCTCAGTCTCCACCTATGGTGTGCCCGTTTGGTTTTCGCACTAATGGGGCTGTAACCTCAAAGAGGAGATATTTGCTTTTACAAGTAATCAGTATTATTTCAGTTTCATCATTATTGAGGCAAGTTGCATGTCTGCATACTATATTTTTCGAGCATTTTAGAGAGAAAGCAATGGAAGCCATAGAACATCGTGTTTATCACGAATTTTCGGAGGTGATTTTTTCTTGCTGCAGAGCGGCAGAGAAACCCAGCATTCGTCGCACTTTCGAAGTGCATGCTTATGAGCGGCGTGCATGTTCTCAAAAAAGGAAAAGACTGCTAAGCTGGCTTGAATTATTAAAAAAGTACAAAAATATAATTATCCGAGTGCAGTTTAAGCCCCTGGTAGGTTTCTCATAAATTCTTTTGGTGGGACATAGACATAATAACTCGCTGTAGCATATTTCGTACTTGCTGAAGACAGACGGGGAAACGAGACTGGCGTGCCCCGCAACCTCAAAATATGACTCGAGGATGAAGAGTCGACTGTGAAAACCAAGCCCACGTTTCGTGAAGCAAAGCAAACAAAATAAATATGGTTTCAAACAACAAACCTGCTCAGATTTACTGCAGATGTGTTGACGGCATAAGACCGCAAATGTATTTTTAATGTTCTGCGTTGTGCAGTATGTACAGGCCACTTAAAAATATATTAGTAGTTGAAACTGGATACATCAATCTCGGTCAATTATTGGCTATACCGAAACAGGATACTCCCTTGAAAATAGTCGGTATAAATAAAACAAAGTCGCGTCCTCTATATAGCTCAAACTTAGCCGCTTGTTCGATATGTCGAACTGCGCTACGCGCCGCTGCAATTGGCACTTCACTTAACGGCACTTATTGTCTGCTTTTTCGTTTTTCTGGAAACCGGTTGCATCGCCTTGGTGTGCTGCTTGACGAATGTCACAATTTTCATATTGCTGCTAGACTGCAATATTTTATGAGAATGTTTCGACAGTCCAGTTGGTTCATGTTCGAGAAAAGGTTAAGAGAGCGCAAAAAGCACCATGAGAAGATCCGAAGAAAGAAGTACAACGCCGCGGGCGCAGCCTGCTTATTCAAGTCGTGGAAGCACAGGCTGGTAAATGCGAGAACGAAAACTCGTGGCCACCTTTTTCACTCCCGCGTGTATAGATTGAAACTGGCTTTATTCGTGTGAGATTCTTTGCGAAGGCCGTGAAGAGCATGAAAGGACCGGACTGGTCTCCGAACAGCTGGCGCTCTCTTCTGGCTGCGCATGTCAGTTCCGCCGCTGCAGCTGCCGAACAACTTCCTCTTTACAAAATAATCACTGACGCACTGCCTACTCGTAAAAAAGACAGGAAGGAAAGGTGACATAGGGAAGAAGAATCCAAAATACAAAAATTTAACACTGCTAGAGACCAGCTGCACCAACATAGAAACCCGATGAGCAGACAAGAGAAGCGAAAAGAAGGGCTCGTTATGATATCATACAACTGAATGCTTCATGTAAAAACAAGAACAAATGTACAAAGATGAACACGTAAAAAACCTGAGTTAATGCAAATATGAGGAAGTAAAACGCACTATGCCAGCATAGATGGTCGAAGCGAAAACAACAAGCAATAAGATTAAAGGCGAATGAGGTGATATTGTCACGAAGAAGACGAAGCTGGCAGTGACCCGCGACGGAACACTAGCACGAGGCAGCCATTCAAATCATTTTTGCGCCATCAGACATCACGCTTCGACTAGCCTCCACGTAACATTTGGTGTAGCTTGAGGGGTATCATTGAACTCTCATTTTCCTGGTCATCGTGCTTCGGAGCCCTATGTCTGCTTTCTGCCGTCCGCTGCTGATAACTGGTCCGCGTCGCCCGGCTTTACCCGAGCCTGCCAGACCCGAACAGACCTCGCCGTTGCTTCCCCGCCTTTTCTCCCGCTCCGACCATCTGACACGACAAGTTACAGCCGATGCACTGACCTGACCTACCGACTCCGCTGACCCGATACGCCGCCCACGAGTGAGGACACCGCACCCCTGCCCAGTGACCTCGGCCGTCGGCTCGTGGTGGCCTGTGGTTCGGAAGCTTCGTGAACCAGGACTCATTCAGCCAGCTCTTTCATCCTAGCAGCCAGCTCTTCACTACCTTGCCGATTCTTTTGCACCTTCCCTTCCTCTCAAGCCATCAAAATTTCACCAGTCTCTTCGTCAGCGTCTTCCATTTAGGATCGGAACTATCGCTTAGTGCCCCCGGGTAGTGTCACGGAGACGAAGCTGGTTGTGCCACGGGACGGAGAGCTCGGGCTAGGGTAACAGCCATTAATTCATTTCTTTGCAATCGGTCATCAAGCACCATGCTTCGGCTGGCTGCCACGTAAGAGTATCATACATGAAGACCGAAATGAAAAACAACAATCAGCCGGACTAAAGGGCTGGTATAATCTCATATGATGATGAGAGAGAGAGTACCCTAACAATCCAGTCTCCAGATTTTCAAAATTGGCCGTGCTTATGACGTCATTACTATCACGATTAATCATGAAACTTGGTTACTGAGGAACCATAGTGGCTTTCCTAGGCGGCAACCTAAACGCTACCCATAAAAATTGTGATGCGTCATGATGGATTGAAAGACAGGCATGAGTGGGGCGTAACAACAATGAGCGCAAACATGAACGGCAATTAAATGGCAAGGTTTAAAATCACGGCATAAAACTTCTAACGATTACACACAAGCATATTGAAGAACAGCCTGTGAAAAGTTAATGGAATTTTAGAAAACTCCTTCTGGAAAAGTGTTCTCGTTCGGTAAAAGCGAAATAGGCGGTGGTCTGGAACATTTGTCGCCCATCTTGATGACGTGAAACAAGTTCCATGATCTCTCTCTCTCAATCTTTTCTATCTATGTGAACAAAAATGTCATGTTTTAAAAGATCGTATTCGAAAAAATATTTCTTACCCTTGCTATTACCTTTATAGTACGTTATTTTGCAACAAGCAGTTAGCTTCGCGCAGCTCGTCTTCCACAATATCCATTCTGTCACATCCTAATGTTTTTCCAATTACAATGATTGATAGTTTTACCGAGTCATTTCACTCAAGGACGCAAAAGAGCGTCATGCATGATGACAAGCAAAAGGCGGAAAGTGCTAACACATTCTGTATTCAACAAAGATTCTATTTGGTGACTAAAAGTTTATAATTGAGTTGCTGCAGGCTGAGAGCTTTCTGAAACCTTGAAAATCGTTATAAAATTGTGGCGTCAACGACGGAATAAAACACCCTATAATTTGAGGTCGCCCTGGCAAGTTTCAAAGGTTTCCGTTAAATGGTGCACACAAATTGCTCAAGAAGACAATAGCTTGGACCTTTAACTTATTATATCTAATAAAAAAGCGAGAGTTCAAAGCACTTTTTACAGAAAAATATTCATTATGGAAAGGTCATGCTGAATTCTTTCTAAAGAACGTTATTTGGTTGCTCATGAGGAGATGGGATTGTTTTTTAGATATTGCTGCTCCAGTGGCGCTTCAGAAAATGTCTCACAATATCGTTCCACACATTCTAGTATATAATGTTTTATCGGAAGGTTCTAGGCATGTCTTCGTCTGAGGCGATGCCAAAATAAGTTGGGGCCTATCCCTATGTGACTGTTGTGGCCTGGAAAGTGGCAGTTAAGGCAATCCTCGCCTTAGTTCTAGTAGCCATGCCCGTGCCTAGAGAGTACCTGCACACCGGCATACCTTCATGGGTATAGCAAAAATAAATCGGCTTTTAAATCCATTTATTGAAATATGCTTTCAAAGCTGACTGTAGTAGTTGTTTGAACGTTGTCGTGGCATCACCGTAGTTCAACGGATGGTGCGACCGCAGCACCTCTGGAGGCGAACCATAGCTCTGTAACAAAGGCTGTGTGTAACCCACAGCGTACGATTTTCTGCGACAAGCCCACTGTGGCAGTGAACAAAAAAGTGATGATATTTAAATCTCTTCGGAGGCTGGTTACTCTGGAACTTATCAAATGCCTTGCGGTCGCTAAGATCCGACCCGTCAATTCTATCATAGTCGTAATAGGTCATTTTCAGTCGTCTGCAACTAGAGACTTCATTAAGGTGATGCATGCTTCAGATTCTAAGCCGGCTCAAGTGGTTTCTTCTTTTCCGCTCTAAATAAGAACTGAACTTTATTATTTACCGTACATACATAAATAACATGAATGGAATATAAACTAAATGCTTTCAATCCTAAATTGGTCTTTAAGGTGCATGGCTTATGCTCTTCAAAGGTTCACATGCGGCGAGAGAGCATTCTACTTTGCCCTGCCGACGGTAACTTTCCATTACTGGTGAGCATATAAAACGTGAAGGCCGAAAGTGTATCAGTGTGCAACATGGAGCAGCTCATATTTGTTAGCACGCTTGCCGTTCTCTGCATCTGCACCGCTATGGGAAAGACCTCTTGGGAGCCACCGAAAGGTGGTGCAAACGTGAACCTAAAAGAGGTATGTGCAGGGAAATATTGCCTATAGGGGCTTCCTGATTCTCTTTAGCGTCTTCTGTCTCTTGCCCTGAAGGCGTTTGAAATGATGTCCATTTTAGCGTAACAAAATGCAGTAACAATTACAATGCATTCCGCATTATCTGTCTGATACGAGCATGAATACGCAAAATGTTAAAGAAGGAAAATATGAGACGCGTTTGAGACCAATATCGCCTCACGTGTTTTGATAGTAGTGAAAGAAGGACAGGCCAGTCCCATGTGTTATAATTGTACACCTGCGTGTATAATTATTACGAAATCTGCTTATTCAGGATTACTTGAAGATTATTAACCCCTCAAGTGGAACTAGGAACGTCTGCTTTGGAAGTTTGCTTTCCTTGGATTGACTCCGGACGTCAAATTGTCGTGTAATTGTTTCGTGATATCTTATGCCCTGAAAATTCCTTTCCTTCCCGCTAATGCAAGTGGACACAAGAGTTCTATTCTTCCTTTGACGCTTGATACTCCACGTAGTCTCAGTAGATATAATCGCAGATTTCCGTGCCTTTCAGCAAAAGTTATTTACGTTTTTCTGCTACTGCCATAGTAGAAGACTTTCATCAAGAGTAATCAAAACACCTGTTTTTACTTTATTTGTCGTATTGTGGGCTCTGAAGATTACTGTATATCACCGACATTGCCGTATCTAGTATTTCTTGTCATCATGCAGTTGGACTGCCGTCTATCAACTTGAGTCAAAGCTCAGATGTAGCGTTTTGATGTGACACTCAGAAGTCTTACTAGGTTGCTGTTTCAATTTCTTCTAACAGAAAATAAATTTTATACAAGTGAAAACTGATTTTTGTGGAAAGTAAATGGCGTAGTATGTCTCACATCTGGCTGGACACCTGAACCGCGCCGTATGGAAAAGGATAAAGGAGAGAGTGCGACTAGAAAGGAAGAAAGAGGCGCCGTAGTGGAGGACTTCGAAATAATTTCGACCACCTGGGGATCTTCAACGTGCATTGATATCGCACACCACACGGGCGCCTTTTGTTTGGCCTCCATCGAAACGAGGCCGCTGCAGCCGGGATGGAAACCCCGAAGCTCCGGTTCAATACCCCTGTGTACTAACCGCTGAGCCACCATGGCGGGTGAAGTTTCAGTGCAGATAATTCTTTACGAACTTTCATAGTTTGCCTTTCCTCCAACTTTGTCTAAATGTTGTTTGGTTGTGACATGCGTAGCAATGCGTTTTTCTTGCTCGCTCAGTGCGCTCCTTCCCACGAGGCCAAGCTCATCAGAAGCTGCTCCTAGTAAACCCTGTCTTTATGATATACGCCTGTTCCTGAGAACCAGCACACTGCCTTCATGTGCTCGTGCTTATTATAAGGGCGTAATTTGACTTACACGGTCCTCACTAATTTCTTTCATTGAGAGGAATCTTAGCGAACGAGTACAATGCTGTCTAGTAAGTCCAAAATTAAAGCATTTATGCTTGTTTCTTTCGGAAATACTGATTGCATTTGCAGACATAGCATGAGTGCAGGCGGTGTCAGGCGGTGTCAGGAAGCGAGCGGCAGGAGGGACCAAATTTCAATTTCATGGCGCGAATCACCGCAAACAAAAGTTGCAACGATCTGCGGTCTATTTGTTTCGGTCACGTAGCTAGCTGTTGCTACGTGAACGGGAATGACTGAAGTATGCTCTGATGTTTAAATTGTCACACTCGCCATGGCCAAGCAGGCAGCGTGAGCGTTCATGAGCAACTGTTCTCCTCGATAACCATAAATATTCGATTACTCCCCGATTTTGAGTTTCAACACATCTTGCTTTCTTTTTTCCATGAATAAACGCTCTGCCACGTTTACCCTAAACCGTCGGCACCTACCGATGCTGGTAGTTCACTCTGTTTAAACCTAGTCTCCTGCTACCGATTGGTTTCTGCACGTGGTAATAGCATAGTACACACGAGGATGAACACGAGCCGTGCCACCACGCACAATTTCCAGACATTGCAGAAGCAAAACGAGCGGGTGGCACTTCCATAGATCACAAGCAGCTCCATCTGCAGCCCACGGGCAGCAAATGATCAGCCAATAATGGCACTGGCGCAAGGCGGAACTCGGGTAAAACAAACTTGGCAGCTCCCGGCTATCAGAACATGGAGGAAAGAAAACTCAGGAGAGGCTCTCGCTATCCCAGCTACACGACACAAAGTGTGCCGGAAGTCACGTGCTTTCGCGAGGCTACTGGGAGTCTTTGGCCGACGGCGTAGCCAATAGTACCGCTGGACGCAGCGTGGTCCTGCTGCAGTCTGCTGCGCCTGCGCAAGCATGCTGAGACGGCGGGGAAGTAGGCTGGGGGGGAGGGGGGGGGGTGAACGGGCAGCACGGGGAGCCGGCCTCAAAAAATGTGTCGTAACTGCCTCTCCTCTACTTTTTCCTTCCTCCGTGTATCAGAACCGATGAGAACTAAAATTGTGGGTAGCAAAGAGCGTAGGCTCCTTCGCGCCGCTCGCTGTCTACGCCAACCACAGCACTATAGGAAGGCCCCGTTGTTGGATGCGCTCCTACGGCGGAAGCGCAGCAAGCATTCTGGCACCAGAGGCCAGACTTAAAGCTTCGCCAAAGATTGTTTAGGTTCAGGTTTGTGTTCTCCTCGTGTTCTGCCGCCAAGGTCACCGCCAGCGCGCTGACAAAGGGAGATCAAAGCATTATATGCTTAAACTGCTCGCTACAGCCGGTTCTTAGACTTCTCGGCGAGAAAATAATACAAAAGAAAGGCGCTGTGTACCTTTCTTTTCATGCAAGCCGTTCACTCGCACAGCCACCGACATGATCATTTACCGACTCGTCAGAATAGTCCACTTTGTTACATTTTTCTGATTTCTGAGGCACTTTAATGACGACGAGTTGAAGCCACCTTCTCCAATTAAATATTTTCTTGCCTCAACATACGAAGTACAGTGGCAGGGAATCCCAGCTGGCCCCATTATTATTGTCACCGAAAGTTTCATTGCCGATAACCATCACCCATTAAGTTTTGCAATGGTAGAAATATGATTTTACCAAATGACAACGCGAGCGACATCGCAGAATTGCACAACTATATTTGTATCCGCTGCATTGCTTATGATATGTTCCCGATTTTCCCCATTCCAAACAAAGCTATCTGCTTATAAAAATCTTGATTAATATCTGGCATCTCTGTTTTCATGTTTTCACCCAAACCTTCGCCTTCACAGTTTTTGAACACAACACGTGATGTTCGGACAGTATATGCGACGTCCGCAAACCGGACCGGTCTGTGCAAAGTGGACAAACCAAGGATAGCAAAAGGCACAGAGGTGTACTTTTTCCGGCAATCGACCACGTCAACAACACCAGGGTGAGGTACCTGCCTTTCCACGAACCAGCTTTATTTTTCGTACGCCCATATTTATCTCTGATCTCTTCATATCGCCAGAAATAGCATGGAGGTACTTAAAGGAAAATTTCTTGACTTGGGAGAAGAAAGAGGACCCAGTACTATGCTTCTCTATACCACAGGTAATGCACACTTCGTAACTCCTCCATACATACTGTGAACTAGGTATACTTCCCTTCCATAACAATCATAAAACATTGGCATTATCGCTTGTCTGAGACCACTGGTCGCCTTATACGTTATTGGCCATTTTATAATCATCAAGATAGCGCTTGTCACGCCAGCTAACAGTACACAAATATGCTACGGACATGGTACGTCCTTAGTCTAACCAGCCTGTGTTTTCTTACTGAAGTAGATGTTTGATTTTTATGAATTTTTATGACGCCAGGGCGTCTATAGACAAAGTACGCCACGTCACAAGGTATTTTTCGATTCAAAGACCCATTATCCAAGCATTTCAGCCCTTATTAGCCGAGCAGCAGGCAAGAATAAAGCTTGTGCCTATTATATCACCGGTGAATACCCGGCTACACTGGGGATCGAACCCCGCACCTCCCGCATGAGAGGCGGATGCTCAACCACTGTGCCACCGCTGCGGTCTTCGCGTTTTCCTACGCATGCATCCATATTATTATGTGCTGTTCACACATAACAAGGCTGATTAATTATCTTTATATAGCTTGTAGATTGATAAAAGTGGATATCAATAAATAATGCACTTACATGACGCAACGATCCCTATCAATTTTGATGCCATCGCAGCGAGTTCTGCTCAACATATCAACTAGTGCACACTGTCTTTCTGATGTGATACTTGGAATTCTGTTTCAGATATGAATACTTCCGGTAGGACATAACGCAGATCAATTACTCGTTTTAGGAATATGCAGCACAATTGCGAGCTTCTCAAGACAGTCAAAATTCCAGGAGTGCCAAGTGAAAAGTGGATGACGTGGAACCTACTCGCAATGTTAACAACGCACGGTAGACTACAGACTAAACTTCAGAGCGCTCCTTACCTTATACGGTTTTCTTACCTCAAATGCGGAGGACTCATTGCTCCCTTAACTCACAGACGCGTTGAAGACAGCCATCTAATTTTCGAACTCTCCATAATCACTCCTTGGGTAAGCAGGCACACAGAGCGGCGAGGTGCTCCTTGTACATGTCTGCTGTCAAAATGCAGAAATGAATTATAAATTCATTTCTGCAATTAGAAAAAGCACGTTACTTCTATAACACTGAATTTGTTTTGAGGCACGCACTACCACCGGCGCTCACCCTGCAATGTTAGCGAATTATTTCAGTGGTGTAAATGGCTTAGCAGGAAAACAGCTGTTCTAGAAGCGTTTCATTTTTTACAATGCAGCAATAATGGAGCCGCAATGCAGCGGCAGCAACGAATGTTTATGTCACTGTCAACTCGGTGTCGCCAGAGACGCCCTGCTGCGCAGGTACAGGGTGAATTGTTGTGCTGTAAGCAATGTAACATGAAACTAATGTTATACCTACCTCAAGAAAAGGACGCCCTAAGGGAGGCCTCACTAAGACCTTCTGAATAAAGCTTATTTAAAAATGATTGGCCCAAACAAGGTGAGGCGCTCTTAAACCATCCTGATACAGGCAATACCTGCTCTAGAGTTTTGGGCTAAATATTTCAGCGGTAAATATTTACAATCGTTGGCCGGATTCCCAAAATACCGAAAATGAGCACAGAAGAATAGAAATGCACGTAGCGAGTCTACTTTTGTGATATAATTTTCTGAGCAAACTCTTTATAGGCCAGATTTACTCTGGCGAATTTTCAGTTCTTTTACAGCGGTAGCTATTAACGTCTGTCGGGTAGAGAGAGAGAGGTAAATTGCGCTGCAGCATAGCTTCTGAGATCTGTACGCGAACAAGAAATGTCGACACACTCATTTTACTACTGAAATTCGCTGGTGGTGATGAAATTTGTATTTCTTTTAAAAATCTTTTCGACCTTGTGAAAGCTTCGCTTTTGTTGCGGGTTGTCTCATTGCGGATAGGACTCGGCAGCCTATCGAAACAAGCCACTTTTTTTCTCCTCTGTGTCCCATTAAGATCTACCGCCATCACGCAACTCAAGGGCGTATCTTTCGAGCAGTTGAACGAGCTAGAGGAGAAACACCTGCGAAGGCGAGAGGGGCCAAGAGGTTAGGAGGAAGGCGGTGCCGATTTGGTTGGCGCGAGGGGATAGTGATGGTGATGATGATGATGTCCTCTGCCGTAATGGCGGCTGATTGTTAGGGCAGAACTCTTCGTCTTTCTTTCTACTACTGCCGAGCGCATTTATTTAGCTCTTTAAATGACTGCTTCAGACGCAATTGCAACATCAGAATGGAGTCGCTGAGCTTGCAAAGCCCCACTAGTGATTCAGCCGAAGCCAAAGGAGTGTGCGAGGAAAGATTCGAAATTATGTTCAACAGACGATGAGATTAAACCACATAGCCGCGCAGATAGATCAGTGCGTGCCACCGAATGAGTATTCGAAGGCAAGACATTGCAGTATTGGCAGCGGTAATAGAAGCACAACTCCGCGGACGCAAAGATCCAACTTTGCATGCAACCAAAGTAGAGACAAGAAGGCGTCAGAGAAACGCTAAAGCGGGTTCACTACCGGAGGCCTTCACAAGCACTCTGATAGAAAGCCTGTATGGGTGTGGTTGTTCAGTCTGCAGCGGCTGAAATTTTCGTCACATGCTATAACCACACTGTCAGGTTTTACAGAAAGAATGGAGCCCATTGCAAGCAGTCTAAGCTATTTACAAAAGAGACAAAAAGTAATACAGATAACAAATAAAATACGCCAGATTACACTGTCATGAACAAACACAGACGCAGCCCGTATGAAGTCAGAAAAAATATTTACTTACTCATACTGTCTTCCGCGGGAGCAATATGTGTGATTCGTTGATGCAGATGCTGTGTCAAGAACAATATCTTGAAAAATCATGATAAGCATACTAAGAAGGAAGGCACCCAAGCATTGCTATAATAATAAAAATGGCGTAAACTTGTCCTATAGAACTGATTGATGGTGTGAATGCATTAAAAGTACTGGCTGGCTGGGTAACATTGCATAAACTTCTCCTGAAACCACGCCGGATACTAGAGTTACTCACTGACTTTACACTGTCCGGGACAAATAATGTTGGACAAAGATTTCCTTCTTTATCATTATGTCTCGATTCATAGGATTGAGCGCTCAGATAAAGTTCATTTAAGAACTACATTTTTATATATATTGCTCTTCGTATTATTGTCCAAATTGTGGTGCAATTTTATAAAACGAGTTCCATGCGACCAGCTAATCAGTGCCTATTACCTATGAGCTAAACAACTTATTTTCTTTCTGGGCTATGCACGCTGAATGTGATATAGAGGTACAACGGGCCAGTTAAATTTTTTTCCGAAGACTCAGTAAATATAGGTATCCCAAGGCTGGCCAGCGCGGCGCACACTAGGGCAACAATGCTTGATTGTCGGAATATTAATCGTTCACGTGCTTTTTCATTTCCGTATTTAAAACTATTTAGTACTCCAATTCATTTTAAAGATAATACGACAGCATTCGAAACAAGAAAATACGAAAATATGAACTGCAGCTTCTATCATTATAATAACCAATACCATAAAAGCGACTATTGCCTTTTTAAAACTGCTGCGCCTTCTGCAGTTGCCTCATTTTGCGGGGAATGCTGTCGAAGAGAGTGCTCATCCTCTTTCATAATTTCTCAATTGTAATGCAAAGTTCCCCTGTGTAAAGAACGGAGGGAAAACGCGCAGTTAATCTCATAAGTAGCGGGTGTATATCTGCCACGCATTCAAAAACTTCTTGAGATTTCGTCGCCACAAGCGACGTCACTAAAATTAAGCTTGCGATAGCACTTCTGGCTTCCGCAGAATATTAAATATAGAATAAATTTCGCTCCAACTCCCATGTTTCTAAAAATTTTGCGACTTTCACCGTATTGTATTGAAAGGTTTCTTACATCGAAAAGTTGCACGTGGGCTCTGGTGGGTTTGGGTTAAATTTGACCAGTTGGGGTTATTAACACCAGTGGCGTCGCAAAACCTGCCAGCGTTTTTTTTTCATTTCACCTTCAAGAAACGCCGCCACTGCGGCGGAGATTCAATGCCGCGACCTTGAACTGACAAGATGAATAAATATCCCACACATTATGCGTGGCAGTGTCTCTGGTGCAGGATGCATTGCGAGTGAAGAGGAAAAGCCCTCGTTCGTTCCTTTGACTGACGTTCCCTCTACTATATATTAGAGAACCGTCTGAGCATTGGTATCTCGACTTCCTCTATGACTTTATACTACAGGTTAAAAAAATGGGTCATCAATTTTTTTACACTTCCTGTGGATTGGAAAAGGTTGCCTGCTAAACAAGAACTAAATATTGGGTTTAATGTAAGAAAAGCTAGACGAATGGAGCTTTTTCTGGTGTCAAGAATTTTTTTTTTCCAACGACCTGACCATCCATGTCATTCTGCCCATACACAGGCACGCTGTCGCGCAAAATGCTGTATTATAGATGTATATGAATGGTAATTAAGAAAACTGTCACTGTGTCGGAGTAAGAACTAAGGGGTCACTTTTTGACAGATTTTATATCCCGAATTAATCTGACTTTGTTTCCATAGTCAGAAAGTGACAATCGCTTACGATGTTGTGCTCACCACAGCTCGCTAATTTTTCAGGTTTCACAAAACTTGCGCAACCAGTAGTGGGACAAGAGTACTTTAAAATATGAATTTAACACCGAAATATAATGCCCATTTGCTGTTTCTCACTAAAGTTTTCCGTTTCAAAACGCTGTCTTCACGACTCTGCATTTCTTTTCTGTTTTTGTGCCATAAACAGCAATGCTCCGCTCCCTTCTTTGTGACGGCGATGGAAGTAGATGTCGCTGTTTCTCCTCTGGAGCCCTGTAGATCGCCAGCGGCCTCTCAGAGAAGAGTCTTTACCATTTGAGTGACTCAAGCAGCCAGGACATTGTAATGTACGCGGCGCCAAGTGATTACTCCTGGACAGTCGAGAGGTTCGTAACGGTCGTTAGCAAGAAGGTTAAGAGCAGACTGCGCAGACAAGCGGACTCTTCCTCACCAAGCCTGTCATCGATCATCAGGGCACAAAGTGCCCCGACGTAAACCGTCTTGTTTGTGCCACAGGAACCTTCCGACAGCATTAACTCCCTGAACAGGCAAGACACCTCAGTCTATCTGGAAAGCTTCATGTCAGAAGCGATGAGAGAGATTTAAAGTAAACCCGTATAAAAACGTCATTGCAATTCTTGTAGAGCAGATGAGTGTTCTTAAAAGTTTCACCGCCATCACCAAACTTGAGAATATCATCGTACGCCCACGTGTCCTCAAAGACAGTGACACTATCGCTCACGTAATTTACAACGCTGACATCGCCATCTGTGACGCCGATTTGTCCATGTTGATCAAGTCGGCGACCAACAGCATTGCAATAATTTATGTCCACAGCCTCAGAAGGCCTAAATAAATGCATCAAGCTCACCTTCAAGGGTGACAGCAGGTCATCGTACGTGAAGGTTGGACATCTTCGTCACCCAGTTCTAACTTTCGCTTTTAAGCCGCAATAATGCAGGAAGTGCATGAGGATATGTCACTTGCGCGGCTACTGCAACAATTCCATACTGTGTCCGAGATGCTCCGAGCCACACAGCAGAAACATTTGCCGCGCGACTGCCTTGAAGAGCGTCAAATGCTGTCGCCCTCATGTCTCTTCCTCGAAAGACTTCCCTCTTAAGACTGAAAAGGCGGGGCTGAAGAAAGTAGTGCGAGACCATTCTACGCACAGAGAGGCCGCTGCAAAGGTGCGCCAAGATCGAGCATGGCCCAAATTCCTCAAAGAAGGCAATCATATTTGAAGGGAAGGCCCTAAGCGCCACTGCAGCGTGCCCGCCTCCTTCAACCGTGCGGCGTATGGTGACCTACTGCGTCAGATATTACTTGGCTAAAACTAACGAAGCCTTGCACGCCCACTAGGACAGGAAGGTTGCAGCATTTCTGATGTCAAACGACTACGACTGCTCCGTGCATAAGCCACGATCTGCAGTGTGGCCAAGATCTGCAAGTAATTGAAATGGTCACTTCCTTCGTGAAAGTCATGCGTGCTCTGCTTTCTAGCCTGTCCACGCCAGCAGCACAACGCAATTCAAATACTGGACGCACTATATCCATTTCCTGGGGCTCAACTGAACTGGAGCTAGAAGGGCTGCAGTTGCGTTCAGCAGCCAAGAACCTCCACATAAACCGGATAGCCGGCAGCCGCTTTTGTGGCTTAAAGACAACATACGCTGTGTTGTGTTCTGTACTGCCTCCATTCTTGCCCTTTTAGAGATGATAAGGTCCTCATACCGCGGCCACAGTAGTCGACTGCCCTCAAGGCCACCAAGGCTATTCTTGAGAGCGACTGGCTTGAGTGACAAACTGCGCATGTGCTCCTCGCCTCTTCTCCATTTCTCCTCCTCCCCAGTGCTGGATAGCAAACCGGAACACTCATCTGTTTACGCTCTCCCTTCTTTCTTCTTTATCTTTTGAGGACTACAGCGCGGTCGCAACATGCACAAGAAAGACTGACACAAACACAGGTGCTCTCTCTTTCGCAATCGCATATTCTTAAAAATTAATAGGATGGTAATTATTTCTAAATCACCAATATGCTCTATTGCTTTACAAACGAACCATAACTAATTATTTTAGTGGAATCATACTTGCCATTCTGCTGTATCTAGCAATATCACCATAAATGCCGCAACTTTCAGAGGTGATGATATATTTTTTCTTTAGTTCCTGGTATGTGCCACAGATTGCTGTGGAAAACAAGATCGCCTTGCCTTTTGCAGATCATAAACTACGAGGACAAGAGGAATTGGTTTATCAAGACAAGAATAACACGTGCGGCATATTTTTTACAGCAACAGAGCGTCTCTCTCCTAACCGTAAGTACTTTCCAAAAGACAAAATTTTTATCTGTACTCGTGCCGTCCACTCCGGCATTACTTTATATACACACACAGTGCGATATGGCGCGACATTTGTGGCCACTTTTACTGCATCTTATGTTCTTTACAGCAGATCTAAAACTGCTGTGAACGTGTAATTAATCAATTAGACACGTCCCTGCTCACAACATTTCTTAGTTTATTTTGTTCCTGTGCAAAGGGTACCGTGTTCCCACTCTTTTACAATACACAACGTTCATACTTCTCTAGTGCTTCAGCACTTGATGCGTTATTTTCCTTATACATTTATCTTCTAGTCCTTATTCTTGTAGTCTTTTCTGCTCTGTCCTATCCGTCGCGTTTTGTCACTCTCAGCTCGTGCCTCATTGTGCAATAAACGACTGTCCGTTTTCATTCAGAACCTGTCCGCAGCACTTGATCTCATGTGTCCTTTCTCACACAATGTGGACAGCATTTTATATTAACCAGTCAGAATGAAGCTCCACTCTCGTGTCCAAGGCTGGCTATCTAGGTACTAGTGGTGTGTGTAGGGATTTCTCTCCAGAAAAATGGTGCTGTAATGAGTTTGCTTACACCTATGTTCCCCGATCTCAAGAAGGCTTCCTTCAATATTTCTCCCCCATTCTATTAGTGAATCGTCGTGCAATATATTAAAGCGCTAAGAAACCCTGCCCTAAATTAGGGCCACCATGCTATGTAAGGAAGTTTGCGGAGGTCTAACTAGTATGCTTGAGTCAGCATGTACCTTCCTCTTTCGCGGTAAAATGACGTAAAATGTGTTAACGAGGTTCAATCGTGACCCATCTTTCTATAGCAGGAAGGCAACAACACCAAAAACTCGACGCTCTCATGAAGTACTAAACGGACGTAGAAAACAAGTGAAAATGCAGGCGCGCGTCCCTTTTTCTGCAGTGAATATGACGAAGGACGATGTGAGATGTTAGCTGCACCTCTTTGCCATTGGAGGTAGATTTCTCACCGCAGTTCCGAGTGGGCATGTTCAGTAGTTTTCAAACAGAGCACATTGGCAGAATCTGTATTCTTTGTGGCGTTTTCGAAGTCAGAGCGTGAAGTGGCCTAGCATAATCTTTAATGGCAGACAGGTTACTAATAAACAAAGCTAATGCGAAGAAAGTAAGCCACTTCAGGTTTAAACCTCCTGAAAAGGGTTTACATGTTACCCGGCTTCTCTGTATGCTCTTCGTTGTGCCCAGCATTTCGGATGCCAAAATCAGAGGGTAATATAGACAAATTTTTTTCCTCGTCAGAAGAAAACTTAAATTATTACGGAGATTTCCAGACCTCCGATCCACGGCGCAGCACCAATACTGCTGAGCCTTTAACTTGCTACAAATGCAGCGGACGTGCTTTTTATACGCTCATTCGTGCATGTGCGAATCTGAACAAAAGCTAAAGGGTTAAAGGCGCTATGCTATTCACGCCTATGTGCGGATTAAGGGGCTGTTTAGAATAAACGGAGGCGTTTTGAGTCACATCTGAGTTATGTTCAGTTCATCTCTATTTTAATCATTTTACTACGTTGACGGATCTCCTGACAAAATGCTGTGAGGAGAGCTTGACTGGGTCAAGGAGCTGGCGACAGGCAACAGTGACCGCATTTTTTATATTTATAACAAGCATCAGCTGCTGATCAGAGAATGTATAATCATTGTTACCGCATCTTCTAAAAATGAGATGAGGCAAAGGTAATAAATATTGCAATGCATTATGTAAAATATACCATTTGTGTATGTAAAATAATACAGCAACATGCATGACTGGACGCAAGAATGACGCAAAGCTCATATTTTAAGGTGAATTACACGCGGTATAATAGCAGGATAAAACTGTAAACACAGGTCACCCTAGAAACATTGAGCACAAAGCTTCAAATGTTATTTTAACTTGACTAAGATAGGAAAGGTTCAGCTAATATTGTAGAATTAGCACTGCATTGGATGAGTTCTGCTGAAACTAATTTCTTCGGTAGCGTGGAATCGCCTATTTTTCAGAGGCACGTGTTTTAGAAATATTGAAACATACTGTTGCACCAGATAGGGTCACTAAAAATTGCTGATATTTTTCGTTAACAAGGTGCAAGTGGTAAAAAGGACAGAACTATCGATAGATTTGATAAAATATGATCTGGGCAATATAGATGATGAAATACCATCGAAGTGTGACAGTTCTGGCTGGCAAGAAGCGTGTATTCCGCCACTGGATAATGTTCTTCATCAACTCAATATTCCACAGGAGAAAAGCATAGCTGTTGAGCACCCAGAGGTAGTATTGCTTTCAACTCACGAGAGCGCACAAAATATAAGCAGCATTGATCCTTAGCACCTTGCTAGGTTACTCTGAAGTCAACTTATCTCCAGCCACTTTCTAGACTTGGTATTCTTTCACAACAAAAAAATTCAAATTGGTATGGCCGAAAGGGCACTGCGAACACTAGCCTCGGAACGTGCAATATTATGCGTCTTTATCAGAGCAGATGTACAAACTACCGATTATGTCCGGTCGGAATAATTTTTTCATCCATCATAGCTTCCTATTATTTAATTCCAAATGTGGGCAACCCTAATGACCGCAATTTTCAGGCGAAAATGATTTGCTTCACAAAAATTCATTTCACAGTCTCGCTTCAGCTAATGTCCTATTTTAATAGCGATTAGTTGTTAAAACTCGCACCACTCAACATATGAGCCGGAACATACCAACCGCAGTACTTTATAGCGCGTGTTCAGTGATGCCAAAAACAAGTGAAAAACCTGAAGCATGAAACATCATAATTAGCCTGCTGGCGAATGGGGAAAACAAAGCGAATGAAGGTGACTTTAAAATAAACAGAGTTTACGCCGCTTCTTTTAGCACTCCCGCGTTTGTGGCAAATATTCTGGAGGGCTTACTTCGCTGCGGGAATTTTTGTGCGACAAAATTATTTCAGGAGACGCAGGCAGCCGAAAAAATCACAATTTTCACAAGAAAAATTGTATCAATTGTTTTGTTCATTTAACACTGATCCATAGTAGATCTGTTTCAGATTTGCAACAACACGCAAATAAAGAACACAATACAAAAATGAACATCACGCTTCGTGAAAATGAAATACAAATAACGAGCATTGAATCAAACGCAATAAAACCGTCATTTAGCCTGTGGTACATGAGAAAACAATTGCTCTTGTTTGTCGAGCGGAAGTGAGTACCAAACTTCGAGCAGTAGCTCATACAGATTCCTCAGCATTTGGGAAACTTGCAACGCTGCCTCTTCTGGCTGAAAAGGACTAGTGACAAACCTGAAAACAGAAATACAATTATTACCACTGAAATAAGGCATGATGTTTTAGAAATTATTCCTTACCTAGCCTGACATCCTGTGCCGGAGTGGGTGCTGTTGGGTCCCCAGAACAGCACCCGTATGAAAAAATTCACGCATTCTACAATAAAAAAACGTACGCTAGGAATTATACTTACAGAATCGTTGTCACTACCGTAACGGTCACCTTCACTTTCCCAAGGAATCGCCAGACCATAGAAGGTTTTAGGATCGATCGCCTGTTCTGACAAGAAAAAAAAATCCATGTGCACATTGTTGCATATGCGCAACAGAGAAAATTTCAGTCGCCAGAAACCAACCGCTGTAAAATAAGAACGTTTCGTGGCTCCTACACGTTATGATAATAAGTAGCAAAGCCTAAAACATTTAATGCCCTTTAGCCAGTTCAGAAAGTCAATAAAATAAAGAAACTCACTGGTGTTACTACACGAGAGCGCGCAAAGCTTCCACAAGGTTTGTTTGGCAATAGTCCCGTTGAAGAAGCAGAGATGGCAGCACAAAACGGCGAGCGTTTCATTTATATGTTGCAGAAGTGCAATACTGAACACACGAAGCTGATTGATTGACTGATTTTTTTGGGAAATGAAATGGTGCAGTAACTGTCTTACATATGTCTGTGGACACCCGAACCACGCCGTAAAGAAAGGGATAAAGAAGGAGGAAAAAGAGAAAGCTCCAAATCGAATTTCCTTTTGTGTTTGAAGCAATGTATGGCTATGTGGCCAATATGCAGCAACTGTGCCGTAAATGCTTAAACTTTGGGGGGGGGGGGGGGGGGGGGATGAGAAATACGAACCGAAGACCTGGTTGAGTGCTAGCTTATGGGCTGAACACTGCTCGATTTTAAAGCATCGCAGTAAATTACTTCATCGAAAAAAGAAAACATATTTCACCTTAATGATCAAAAAGTGTGTCTAGGTATAGAATTTCTTAACGCGCACTGACATCGCACTCCACACGGATGCCTTTGCGTTTCGCCTTCATCGAAACGCGGCCGCCGCGGTAGGTTCGAACCCAGGTACCCCGGATCAGTAGCCGAGCGCCGTAACCGCTGAGCCACCGCGCCCGATAAAGATTCCCAAGTGGTTGAAATTATTCCGGAGCCCTCCACTACGGCACCGATTTCTTCCCTTCTTCTCTCAGTCCCTCCTTTACCCCTTCCCTTACGGCGCGGCTCAGGTGTCCGCCGAGATGTGAGACAGATACGGCGCCATTCCCTTTCTCCAAAAACCAATTTTCTTTCTTTATGTCAATTCCTCTTGACCTTTTTGGAAAATTTTACGCATCCTGACAGCTTCCGTCTGAGCATCAGAAGGCAGAAGTCGTCTTTCGCGGTCCGAAGGCTTCGCGGCTCTATTGTACCAGGGTGCTTAGCGGGACCCTGGTACATTCCGCCCAGCCGTACGAATTATGGACAGCAAAGGATCGAACATCAGCTACCGTATACACTGAACAAAATGCTCTCCTTAAATATCCATCCCCATTTCCTTACAGCTGAATTTTGCAGATGGCCTAGCTCTGTTAGGCCAGAATATACGTACGAAAGCGCGGCAACTTCTGCACCGCAAGATTGAATTCACTAGATGCGCCTTTAGTCATGGTTATAGCTTGAGCCGTCGTGCCGGAGTGGTATACCGTATCCGCCTGAAACGCCAAAGGCCCTGGTTCGATTCCCAGCCTCGTCACAGGTATTTTTAATTCAGTGAGTGTGCGGGGGCTTCAGTGGATCCGATAGATGCCGCCACCGAATCCGTTGATTAGCGGTTAAGCGCAGGCTTTAGGGTGCGTTTATACTCCGGCGTAACGCAAGCTCGCGCGATTCACGGCGACGTCACGTCGGCCAGAGGAAGATCCTCTATACTCCAACTGCGCTTGACCGCCGACGCGTTCGGCGGCTTCGGCACACTAAGACCGCACTGGCAGAGACTTGGAGCATGTCTCTATTTCGCGCCGAGGGCGCCAGCCGCCGTCGGACCGACCGGACCGGTTCGGCTCCGCGGCAAGGTGCGCGTTGTGACGCCATGTGCCTCCTCAAAGCACCGCAACGGCGAAATCGCAAGTTCGCGGCCAGTAAAGCTTTTGCTTTAAAAATACCAACTTCAATGCGTCGCAGGAATTTAACTTTTGATGTCAAATTTCTTGCATGTAGCTGCTTGTGTCTTTCCTTAACTCTTGTATTTTTTGTGACCAAAGTTTTTTTGCAGCTTGTGCTTCTTCATGTGCACTTCAGATTAAAAGTTTTTTCTGTTAGAAAACGTGTGCTTAAAGTTGATTGTCTGCATGGTGCGTACAGCTACATGATAAAATTATTTGTTCATTCTGTATGCCTTGACTGTCTTTTTTTCTCTCGAATTGCTGAGTTTCTGTTCAGTGTAACAAAATGCGGCACCGCCTGCCGCCGCCATTGTCTCTAACGGGGGCGCGTTTCCCGTCAAGCCGACGATTTTTTGTTGGCTTTTTTTTGCCGCGCTCCTAACACTATGATGTGGTGCTGAAAAAACTGAATTGAATTGAATTGAAATAGGAATGGGTACTTGTTTTAATTTTTGTCTAGTATTGTAAGGATAGAAGTAAAGGATGATAACCGCCTTGTCCTCTTCTTTTTTGTTTCCAGAATTCTATGATGCCTGTGAGTTACGCATGATTGTTGGCGGCCCTGGCGGAAACGTCAGCAACGAATGTCGGCAACAATTTCAGAAAATATGTGAACCTGAAAGTACTGTTTCAGTTTACTCCCCGCTAACAATCTGCATATATGTCATTTAAAGGATTATTCAAGACACTTTCTAGTTCGGCGGGTTGTCTCACTGATGCACCTTGTAGCTTGATCCTATGAGCAATAAATCATTGGTTCCGATATCATTTTCACGAATTTATATATTCGCAATGCTCTTCCTGGAAGACAAACTGACCTATGTATGATACATGCACATATACATATCCTTAATTCTTAATAAACGCCATCATTGGCTACGCTGAATTTCCTGCTGAGATAATAATGAAACGGCCTGGGTGTCCGATATGTATATGCGAGGACACTGAAGCGGACATTCACCACTTACTGTGGGATTGCCCTGCTCTAAAGCCTACAAGGATACGGCACCTGAAGGCAGTGGGTCTTTCACCAAATGCAACCCTGCTTCATGCATGGCCTGGGCGCAGGGACCGGAGACCGTTTCATCGCTCTGTAGTGGACTTCATAAAATCAGCTACCCTTTTTCCATTAATTTATTCATTACTACATCTTTCATAACCCATTCGCCCATCATTGATGCCCTGTAGCAATAAATCGTGCATTAAAAATAATAATGAAACGAAGAGGAACAGGTTTGAAATTTTATCAGCGCCGCGGTTTAGAAACTGGGCTTCAGCTTAAGGAGAAAAAAAATTAGAGGACGCTTAAGCTTCGCCTTTAAGAGTGGAACGCCGCAAAAGCGTGTTGCAGCGCTCGCAGCGGGACCACGGAACGCCATCACCCATTAGGCGCGACGCCTTGCCCGTTTGACAAATCGCTTCCAGTCTAAAGGAGGCCTCTCAAAACAGCCCATCCGCCGCCCGAAGAGATCACATACGGGCTGAGGTGATGCTGCTCCCTGAAATGGCCGTTGTGCGTGTACGTTGTGATTTTCTAGGAAAAGAAAAGTGCAGTAACTGTCTTGCATACCGGTGGACACCTCAACCACGCAGTGAGAGAAGGGAGGAAGTTTGCAGACAGACTGACAGACAGAAAAACTTTATTTCCCAAGTTAGTTTCAGAACCTGCTGGGTCCCTGGGCCACAGCGCGGTCCCGCACTGCATCAAGTAGGTCATGTCGGGACATGACGTCGGCAGCCCGAGTCATCGCAGCAAGCTGCGATGTCGGGTCTGCAGACGTGAGCAGGACCTCCCAGTCCTCCCAGCTCGATATGGCATCCTGTCCCTGCGGGGGAGGGGGAGGGGTGGAATCCGACTGTGCGGCCTGCCAGTGGACCCACCCCCCGCCACCAGATACGGGCCGGCGTAGCTTTGGCTACTAGGCTTTTTTCCGGTGCAACGCCAGCGGTGGGGATGTGTCGGCCGGGGCCCATCCTCTGGGGAAGCAAAACCCCATTGGAGTGGCAGCGACTCCCAAGCGACGGTGAGGGCCAGTCGCGCCCGTGAGGTTCGATGCCTGAGCGGAGGCAGGCCTGGTTATATCATCAGGCTGGACCCACGACAACCGGCACGGAAGGCATGTCAAAAGTCAAAAAGTTTTCAAATACATGCATTAAGCCTCTACACGCGGCGACGTGCGCGGCTGGCGACGGACGCGCCGGTTTCTGGCTACGGAGAGGCCAGCTCCGCACGGGGGTTTGCAGCTGTCAAGCTTCTCGAAATCGACGTTCTCGGAGAGGCAGCCGCATGGCTGACCGCAGTGCTGTGGAGACATTGCGGGACACCGAGGTAAAAGGGGTGCCTAGTACGACGAGTGCAAAAACTGTCGATGTTGTGGAGTGCTGGCGGAGTAGGCCTGGTCATCTCAACCTAAGCCATGTTCTTGGTCTGTGGCCCGGTCTCCCGGCCTGGAACACTCCCTCCTCAGTAGGCGTGGAGCAAGCTAGGGGGAAAATAAGCGTATGGTTGGTTTGTTGCAAACACAGATGGGTCCCTCCGGAGGTGCTAGGTCATGACGCTGATGGCCGGAGGGTCGATAGGCTGACGACCTAGGCCTCTACTGGCTGGACGACACCACATATACTTCCAGTGTCTGAAAAACCTGGAAAAGCACTGGACGGCTTGTAGCTGGCAGGTCCAGAACAAACCCTCAAATTCGTGGAGTCTGACGTAGCTGACCCCGGGTTAGGTGTTCCTCTCTCCGGCGGCCGGAGCCCGTCGCGTTTGTGGGTGGTTGGGCATCCCGTGAGTGGAGCGTACCATTGGGCAATCTTGAAGCTCTCCCTGTTCTGGCCAGACTGGCCAGCAATGGAGTAGAGACGAATGAAGGTTAAGAGCCAAAACACGCTCTCCCCATTCCCTTCCCAATTCCCATAACCCCATCCTAAGTCCCAATTCCCATACCCGTCATCTATCCCCTTCCGCTATGTCCCAGGAGAGACCAAGGGAATCTCCCCGGGCCCGCTCCCCCGACTGTGGGTCGCTATGTAGTTTTTCACCCCCCTCATTTTTTTTTCATTTTCCCCACCTACGGGCGACAATATCATACCATTGCCTTCGGGCCATTTCATTTATTTGTCGATTGGTGTAAGCCCATTACACTCAGTGGCATGGGCAGGGACACTTTCTTATTTGTTTGTTTTTGTCGTCCCACAATAACTCTAGGCCCTGCGGGGGAGGGTCAGCAGGGCAGCCGAAAAGGATATGGGAGAGTGTGGCGTGGGAGTCACCGAATAGAGAGCAAGCAGGGGATATGCCACAATAGTGGGATAACAGCTGAGGGGATGACAGAGAGCGGATCTGGAGGCGTCTGAAGAGGATCTGTTGGGAGTGCGTAAGAGAGGGGCGGGGAGAGGGGTAAGTTCGACGGTCCAAACGGGGTATTTGCGTGAGCTCCGCAAATGTGTTCGCCCGCTCCATCGAGAATCCCGGATCGAGACTGTCCTGAGCCCGTGAAATCAAACCTCGGGCCAATTTATCGGCAGCCTCGTTTCCAGTGTTCCCAGAGTGAGCCGGCACCCACTGGAGCTCTACGCTACGCGGTAAATTTTGAGTAGGAGTGTTCAACATTTGCCAGGCAGGGGTGTGAATCCTGCCTCTGGCACACTTGGACAGAGCCGTTTTGGAGTCGCTGAAGGTAGATTGGGCGTCCGAATCTGCAAGGGCTAGGGCGATAGCGGTCTCCTGTGCCTCCTCGGGCGTAGAGCCAGAGGGAAGACGGTGAGTTAGGGGGTTGAATAGAGCTTTATTGTAGGCAACTGCTACCGGTTAATGCGCAGTACATGCGGCGTCTACCCAAACGGCATCGTGGACTTGCCCATAATCCTTATGGAGGGCATTAGCGCGAGGTACGCGGCGAGGGATGTGATATTGGGATGGACGTTTCGAGGAAGGGGTTTCACAACGAGAGGTGTATTGACGTGTCGTGGAATGGCTATAAAGGTTGACTGGTTAGCTGGTACGTTGATGCGAAGGGAGGAGAGTATGTGGCGGCCAGTGACGCTCGTGGCAAGTCTAAGGTACTGTGTCTGAAGGTGCGCGTCAAATAGTTCCCGAATGATGCTATGCATGCCTAGTGCAAGGAGTTTGGCTGTGCTGATGCTACGAGGTAGGTTCAGGGCTGTCTTAGTCGCAAGGCGGATCATGGCGTTCAGGAGATCGGTTTCCGTGCGGTTTAATTTGAGATATGAGGTTGCGTATAGAATGCGGCTAAGCTTCAATGCACGCACTACTTTCATGTTGTCCGCTTCGTCTAAACCCTTGTTAAGGGAGGATACTCGGCGTAGAACTTGCAACACGGATTGCGTGGAGGCCTTGAGGCTTTTAAGGGTATGGTCATTTCGTCCAGAATCCTGCAAGTGGAGGCCGAGGATGCGGATGGCGGATGTGATGGGTACAGGGGATCATTTTAAAGCCATTTGGATGGGCGAGTTAGCGACACATTAGCGCGCCTCATGGCCTGAGTCGCTTTGCAACGTAGAACTCTATAAACCCAAACTCAAACCGAACACGGTCAGCGCAACCTATCCTCATTTACTTTGTTCTGTACAGCATAAATGGCGCAGAGTTGCCGCACCTCATGGCTGTCAGTTGAAATGCTTTATAGTGTAGAACGCGACAGTTATGCGTCCCGTTTCCAAGATTCGATAGTCATACTCAAAGTTGCATACTAAGATTTTTATTTAGAGTTTCTCGCGTTACGTGGCCGACGAAAACGCCGACATCAGCTTTTCTTCGACACGAGCTCCTTAACGCTTTTCTGATAAAATTCACAACTGATCAAAGCTATTCATTCAGCAGAGTATGTGTTAGTGTTTGTGTTGCTCTCGGACGCAGCAGCCGCTGACCTGTTCATAACACACTAGCGGGTGGTGTTACTCAGTCCATCAGTCACCGTGAGAGACGCTGCGCCTCCTCTCCACTTTCAAGATTCAGTCTAGCAGTCACAGTTTGACATGCCGCACCTCCTTGGACCCCCCTGCACCCACTTTCCCCTCACCTTGACTCTAAATGGCAACCGCGATGTCCCTGCAACCACACGTCGCATCGCTCATTCTCTTCCCTTTGCTACTTCCCCTCTTCCTGCCTCCTGTCTCCTCTTAGTGGAAAAGGAAATTTTCCTTTACACTTTGCGTGCAGCCAATTCTGGCTTCACACGCCCACGCCGGGCACCTTTTGCGATAACGTGCGTTCTACAGCTAACGCATTAAAAGTATATTATTCAGTTGATGCGAAACCTCATTGCGCACATATGCTAAACTGACACGAGCAGTTTAACGGGGATTTCCTGTTTACTTTGTTAGAAGTATCAAAACTGCGTATAGAAGCAAATGTCTTTACTTGTTCCATTTTCATTTCCTTCGTGTTGGTTAATGAGAACCTCTAATCACAATTTTTTTTTGTGAAGGCGAGCGGAAATTTTTTATACTGTGTTCGGCAATACAAGCTCATCCCTAATGCAAAACAAAAAATTAGCTTCTCGTTTTGCAGTACCCCTCGCTAAGATTGATGCGGTCGCAAGTCACTACAACAAACAAAGGGGCAGTAGCCGAGCAGTGTGTGAACCTTGTTATGGCTGAGCTGTACGTCTGCAAAAACGCCGGTGCGTCTTAAATGATGGCAAGAGCACCTGAGAGAGATTTAGAAATGAATCGCAAGCCTGGAGAACCAGTTCGCTCTATATGTGATATCCGAATGCAGCACAAGCTACAAGAGGCTACCCTTTAAATTGCGATCTACTCAAGGTGAGACGGCGGAACTTAACGAAAGTATCGTCGGTTCTGCGCTGAGATCGATTTGCCTTACTTCCCCGCTTGATATAAATATACATGCCGCGGAGTAGGAGGCCACAAATGCATGCCATGACCAACGAACACTCCAGGAGCACGATCTTCACTTTCTGTTGGTGTGCCTGTCTACGCGAAGTGACATCCGTGACGGGATTCTGTCTGGCCACTGTGGTGTCACGCGAAAAAATGGCAACTTATGCTCTGCCATTGGCCCATGCACAAGGACAACGGATTGCCTGCCTAGGTCACTAGGGACCTTACATGACTTCAAACCCGGTGTTTCAGCAACACAGCAAGGGGGAGGGGGGCCACTTTTTTCTGAAATCTCTTAGAATATTCAAACAAGCAAATACGTTCATTTTACTTTGGCTACGAGAGCTCCTCCCCTCCGTAGTTCCTCGACGCCTGGCTGGTCTTCTCTACCCTCGCTCCGTCCCTACTTACAGCTTGGCGACAACCTATACAGAGCCATCATCCAAACCCATGATGAATCAATACAAAGTATCCTAAACGTGTGCTCTATGCAGAGCCAGTCAGACGGGTCGAAGGAATTAAATACGTATGAATGAGTGTTGGCGATGTTTCAAAGCACTATTTCCATCATCGTGATTGGATACTATATTTCATTTGTTTGCTCCGAAGTGGCACTTTGAAATATTGCAACCATTTCTCTGAAAAAAGTAAAAGTCTTGTGAACGCCTCAGGGCACTTTCGATAAGCCACAGGCAAATTACGAAAGGTGCTTTGCCACCTGTCAATTTACTCATTCTATATTATCAAACTTTTCTGATCTCCTGGATGCCATCGTGGTCTGGGGAGCTGAAGAACGCTAAATTAAGAAAATGTGCACAAATTTCTCAGAATTACGAAGCATGTTTTTTTACAACTAGCACTTTTAAGCAGCTGCCACATATACACCTTTATAACGTGCAGATTAAAGTTGCTTGTTTTAATTACGCGAGAGAAGTTCTTCATTTAATGTGGTAACCTCTACCGAAAAGAAGGTCGAGTGACAGAGACAAGATTGGGGGGGGGGGAGGGGGGAGAGAGAGAGAGCTCAGTTCTGAACTTAAAGCGAAGAATGAGAGACAGTCAAAGCTTCAGCACAACTCTCGTATTATAGCTATGATACAGAGACTGCATGGATGCCTTTTCGCGTTACGCCTCCTGGTAAAGTCCCTGGCCTGTGCATACTCGGGGCTGTCGCCATGAAGCGCCCGCACATTGATTTTGGCGGGATGTAAAAGCGTGGCAACTGTCTCAAATTTTCTTGGGCTCCCCAACCGCATCTTGAGAGATGGGAAGAAATAGGGAGTCAAAGAAGAAAGAGCAGATTCGTTGTTGAGCTGACGCCGGCGCTCGGTTTGGCGACAGAGTCGACCACGTTCGCGCTCGGCTTCATACACGCCTTGGTTATGTCGCCGCTCACACTTTCACTCTAGGTTACTAGCTCATTTGCCAGTGGCTGCGAAAGACTGATCAGCAGGTACCGCGTACAATATGCAAATCTCGCTACAACCTTCTTCCCTACTTGCTCCTTTTACATATATACGCATCAGCGTGTACCGGCACAACACAGTAATACCACCGCACCGAAACACGCTGCTCCAACTGCGGGATAAGAGGCTGTAGCATCATGACAGCTGTCACGGAGTACAGAGCCCCACATGGGGTCAAGAGCGGCCAGGTGAGTCCTTGCACATGGGTGCCTGGTGGGGTCTCGTACTACCACACAAAGAAGCGACGGATCACGTGGTCTTTATTCAGTGGGACTGTTCTATAACATCCACTGAAAGTAAAAGATTGCCTCCCCTCTATCGAAATTATCAGATCAATCTCGACCATTCGAGGTTCTTCAAGGTGCAGTGATATCACAGAGTGCACGGGCGTCTTTTCGCGCTCTGCGTGCTTAAAAATGCAGCCACTGCGACCGTGACTAACCTGAGACGTCCGGCCGAACCACGTGGCAGCATTAGAAAATTTTGTTCATGTCGAGAAATGCGCGTCTCCTTCAAAGCATCATTCTACACCATGGTTAGCCCCTTTCACTCATTCCTTAAATCATTAACGTGAATGACAAAGACGCGCACACTGCGGCTTGGCATTTCTTGCTCTTTAAGGCGATCGCGCGCAGTTGCCGCCGAGAGAGGAAGTTCGTGTTTTGACCTATGCACTTAATGGTAGTGTTGTAACTCCAAAAGCATCGATTGAGAAATTATTTCACAGCAAAAGCAAGAAGGAAAAAATGCTCGCGCTCATCCTCGGCTTTAGAACAATCGCGTAATCGCAATATACATTTCTAGATCAGTGAAATATATAATACACAGTAATATCATATCTAGGTTACTATCCAAGTTTCTGTCTCGTATCTTGTTTTTAGAAAGATACTGCCGTGAACCTTTGTACTTTTTTTTGCCTGCTCAGAGTCGCTGTAACTCCGGTTTGTCATTTTCTTGTGCCCTTAGATGCTACTGTGCTTATCTCGAGTGATCGCAGCCAGGTGCAACGCTTTCACTTTCTTCGATATTGCTGTAGTTGCTTTTGCGCCTTATCTCGATGGTTGCTTGCGACCTTTACATTGAGCACGTTGGAGAGCGGTATTTTGTTCGATCAACGCCGAACGCGCTTGTTGCTACCGCCTCCTTTTAGTCATTAAGTTGTTTCTGGTTGCGAGTCAGCCCCAATGATGACTTACGTTTAGAAGCATTTTTCGCTACCTTCCTTACTGCTGGACTGCCGTAACCATTATGTCATAGAGAAACATACTTGTGTAAAGAGCGGGCACTCCCGTACGGCCCCGCGGCCGAGCTACTACACTGCCGCCAGCGCCCCGAGCGGGTAGTCAGAGAACTAATTTCGTCCTGCGAGAATTTAGGTGCGCTTCAGCTCTGTTTCAGTTCCGGTTTCGATAGCAGTGCGTTCGATTCTGAATTACCTTTGGCTATTAAAATATTCAACTACAGTGGAACTCAAGTGTTCTAATATTTAATTTCTAAGCATGGCATACATAAAGACGTAAGAAACTCTCGGATCGCAGAGGATCGCAGACTTTTACTGGAAATACCACCAGGCTTCTCGAAGAACCTACGCAAGCGGAATAAGTTCATGCAAGCTGGAATACTGCAATCAGATCTGTTCTGTAATTCTGTGCCGTCAGTGAACCTCCTCTTTCAGTTGCAGACAGGGAAGGGAGTGGTTTCACACAAAGTGTTTATTTTTTGTTGTTTACAATTTGAACTGTTCAGCAAAAAATACTGGATCACACACATTTTATAAAATACATCCTAATACAAAGAGCAACAAGAAAAGTTATGGTAAAGCTGGTGGCGCCATGTCACCAAAAAAAAAAATATTGCACATACGCTCTGCGGGTTTGTCATCTAAAACATCACCGTGCGAACCCCACAACAGGAGTTGTCAACAGATAGATACAAGTAAAAGGTTGAAAAGGCATGTATAGCGCGCTCGATTCCTGGACATCAGCAGCTTTCAGCGATAGGCTCATAGGCAGTTCAGAAATAAAAGCACAATATAGTGGTTTGGTTTTTGGGGGTTTAACGTCCCAAAGCGGCTCAGGCTATGGGAGACGCCGTAGTGAAGGGCTCCGAAAATTTCGACCACCTGGGGTTCTTTAGCGTGCACTCACATCGCACAGTATGCGGGACTCCAGAAATTCGCCTCCATCGAAATTCGGCCGCCGCGGCCAGGATCGAACCCGCGTCTTTCGGGCCAGCCGCCGAGGGCCATAACAACTCAGCCACCGCGGCGGCCACACAACACACTCAATACATCATAGTAACACAATAGTAAGCCAGCACTGCTCGTAAAAGGCGATTATTGCGATTTTTGGTCAAGGTGTAGACACCACGCAAAAGATCCAGCCTCGTGCTGTACGCTCTTTTTCTAAAAGAACACAAATATGGAAAAATGACAAACAAGAATAGCGTAAATCGTCTCTTCGAAAAAGCCTGCAGTTGCCTTCGAGAACTATGAAAAATATAATTTTCTACAAGCATTGTCCTACATGCACAGAATTAAGTCCATATCTTTACTAATTATCGAACCTAGCAAAGAGAAAAAAGATGTAATGAATGATCAGCGCAATAATGAGCTTATCGACGGATATATGTAAGCGAATCCTGTGTTCCACTGGAAGCGATGATAAACAATGAGACATCAGGCTTTAAATTTGTACAGCTGTCTGCTAGACACTGATTTCTTGAAGCGAATGCTAAGTTTCTCTTGATAAAACATACATGCCAGAAAACGCGAATTCTATATATTTTATTGAGAAATATACGTTTCAATCGCTGGGATTATATCGAGCGGGTCCTGTGGTAATCATAAATCGTAGCTGGAAAAGACAATCCAAAGCTTCTTTGGCGGGGCGATTTTGTCAAGCGTTTAAATACACGACAAGCGCACACTCAAAATTTTCTTCAGCGAGCTGAAAATCTGAGTATCCTGTAGGCTGAACAGTAGGAATAGCCGTCTTCTTCAGCGAAGTCATCCCGTGGTCCATGAAGTGATCATGTGCGGTGAAATCGTCTCCGCATATGCGGTACGTGACGTTTACAGCTGGGTCGGCGACTCTTCTAAGAGGTCGCCCCTCTTGGCACACTCGATCCAAGCCTTCAACCTGAAACAATTATGGCGGAGTATAAGCTTTTATTATTCACTTCAATGGCTGACTAAAAAAACATGCGCACAGTAGCCCGTTCTAACATTACATTGGCAGCATCGTTTTATATTTTCTTTAAACTACGCAGAACAGGCGTCCATCGCCTGCTGTCACGAGGAATGCGGAAGAACTTCGGGCCCGGCTTCCTTTGTCTTCGCCCGTTGTTCCCACACCATGAAACGCAGCAGTAGCCCCCGTAATTTAATGCGTTCCATGGCATATTAGTGTGTGCCTGAGTACAGAGTGTTAAGATTGTTGCATTCATCAAACAATAAAATCGCAGCAAAAAAAAATTCTATGAAAAATTCTAACTAGCTTCAATTCCTTGCGGAAGCGAGCTGACATAAACTGATTTTTGTCTATAAAGCAGCGACTGTTGTCAATGGTTCTATGGTTTTCTTCCAGACCGTACCTATTTAAGGTACGGGCCAGTGATAAGCTTTCATTTTACAGTCATCACACACTGTGGTAAAGATTGCGTAGATCGCAGTATCCGCACCGAATTTCTTATACCCCTTTATGTGGACACTTTCGGTTGTGATCGAGCCCTCTTCCGGGATCCAACTTTCAATCGCGATGGAAAATGATCGCTGATATAGCGGTCCAAGGATCGGGAGTAAGAACAGCCCTAGTTGAACAGATGTCACTAAGTAGGCGCGAAACACCCAAGAAAATGTGTCAAGTTGGCAGAGAAGAGTCCTTGTATATTACTTTTTCTAGAAGAAAAAAACATTATAATTTGGTATTATGGCCAAAAGACGTATCTATCAATGCCGATCACCTGAAATTCTCTGAAACACATCATGTCACCGGTATTGACAAAGATATGAGAAATTTTCCCTGAATAAAACGTAAACGTATTAGCAATTGTTGTACGGCAGTTTAAAACAACCTTCTTGGTTTATATTTTAGGCTTTTCTTTTTTGCAGTTCGTTTTCTAGCACTCTATGACACCTAAAATACACATAGTAGGTTTCGAACGGAATCGGCCAGCTCGATTCCGATGCTCCGATGGCAGTCAACTATTCCTAAATGCGGCTCAAACGAGATCGGGGCACATTGAGGCCCGATTAGAATCTGACCGATCACCGATCAAAACTTCCCGCTTCCCGTATGATGAAGGTATTTTCACGTGGTCGATTTCAAATGTGCGTTACAGTGTTCGACCCACGCTATATAGAAGGCTTGTGTTACGATACGGGTGAGCCATCAATATATTCTGTGTTTTAAACTGGACATGTTGAGAGTGACTTTTGGAAAATTACGCTTTCGAAGTAATGCACATGCTCTTGCGGAGAAGAAAGCAAACGGATGGCTCACGGCTTATATTATATTGATACGTAGTGATACGTGCCACTGTGGAAGAAGCAGAAAAAAGCGCCTGCATCCGTGGAGAAAGAAGATGTGTCTCTCCCGCTCGCGCGCTCGGACCACTTAGGGACCGCCACAGTTTACGTTTAATCTCCGGAGGTTCTCCTTCGAATTGCTCGTAACATTTGGTGGAAGTGCGGGGTAACGCTTCCCGACTACCGCACTCCGCACAGCATCACAACGGACCTCACACCTGCCCACCAGCGAACCAGCCGCCGTATCCGCGGAGAGTCGCCTGAATTTGGGCCCCTTCCACCGCCCAAAGGAACGACGCAGCCTCGGCCACCGAGTCTAACTGACATGGCCACTGACACCGGGTCCCCGGCGCCGACAAAGCCTAGCCCGGTGAGTCCCACTGCCATGGCCACTGACCCCCGGCTTCTGGCGCCGATCATTTGCCACCCACCGCGAACACCGCCATCTTTTCACGGTAACGTTTTCGAAGACGCTGAGGATTAGCTGAAGACCTTCGAACTGCTCACCCGCTAAAACGGCTGGCGCGACGAGCGCAAGCTCCACAACGTATATTTTGCTTTGGAAGAATCAGCGCGGACGTGGTTTGAAAACCACGAGACTACCCTACCCGCCTGGAAGACGTTTTGCCAGAATCTCCTGGCTACATTCCCCAACACCGACCGCCGGGAGAAGGCTGAAGCTGCTCTGCACTCCCGAAACTGGGACGTCAGCCTGCAGATAAAACACGAGCACACTTCTTTGGCTGTCATCCCGCACTTATCACAAAAGTCATGTGACTAGCGCTTCTGTATATATTGCACTTCATCGGAATAAACGGGGAGTTCCCTTTATCACCGCCCTACGATGCGTGTCTGACATGGTGTCAGAAGTGGGATGGCCGCTCCCGGAATAGACCGTCAGGGGCGTATGCAGCCCGACAGAGCGGACTTGCAAGTGGTGCAAGACTTCACGGAAGGCACGGCAGCAACGAGCGTCCAGCAACGAGCAACAATGGCTGGGATAAAGCCTCCGCAGCCATTTGATTTCCACAACGCAGCAGACTGGCCCTCTTCGATTGAGGAATTCGAAGACTACAGCTTCGCATCCGGTCTCAGCGAGAAAACGGAAGAAATTCAACTAAGAACCCTTCTTTACACAATGGGCCGGAAGGCAAGAGAGATTCTTCGCTCGTTAGCGGTAAAAGACGAAGACCTGAAGACTTTCAAGGTCGTAAAGGCGAAGTTTGAAGCCTATTTTGTTCACACGAAGAACAGTGTATGAGAGCACCCGTTTTAACAGACGTCGTCAACAGCCAGGAGAAACTGTAGACGAATTTGCAACCGACCTCCACAAGTTAGCAGAGCGATGCGACTTCGATAACATGAAGGACCGTTTAATAAGGGATCGCTTTGTAGTTGGCCTTCTAGACGAAGCGCTGTCGGGAGAACTTCAAATGGACCCTAAGCTAACATTGGCCACCGCACTAGCAAGGGCCCGAACAAGCGAAATGATAAAGCAGCAGCAAGCAGACTTGAAACAGCGGGAAGGTACGAGCGCCGAAACATATGTTGCAGCGGTAAAGAACAAGAAAACAGAACAGAAGAGAGAATGGAATGCTACACTTGCGCGTCGCAAGAAGACCGCTTCTGTAAAAAACTGCACTTATTGCGCAGGTTCGATGCACCCGCGAACTAGTTGCCCAGCGAAGCAGCAAAAATGCTTTTTCTGCCAGAAGCTAGGGCATTTCGAAAAGGCTTGTCGAATTAAAAACAGAGAAAGAAAACTTGACGGGGTAAAGGCACCTGGCTGCCCAGATAACGACTGCCCAGATAACGAGCACCAATTCCTCGGCACAATTACACCGCGGCAAAGCAAGTTGTCTGCGCACTTCGTGACGGTACAGATAAACGGCCATGAAGTAAAAATGAAAGTCGATACTGGAGCAGAAGTCACGGTCGTGGGGGAAAATTTCCCAGGAATGCCAAGCTATCTTGAGAAAGCAGCAAATCTAAGGGGACCAAGTGACGCAGGCATTGACACGTGCGGAAAGTTTCAAGCCGAAATCGCATGGAAGGACAATCGCTGCGAGCAGACAGTGTATGTCGTAAAAACTTGCACATGCCTTTACTAGGGCTACCTGCAATAAATGCCCTTGGGGCAGTTCGATTTTTAGACGAACTAGAGACGTCCGACGAGGTCGCGAAACAGTACCTAGGGCTATTTCAAGGAATCGGATCTATAGCAGGAGAGCACACGGTATGGTTGGCAGAAAATGCAATCCCCTACGCAGTGTCAACCCCGCGCAGGATTCCTATCCCGATGAAGCAAGCGGTTAAGGAGGAACTTGACAGGCTTGAGCGGGAAGGCCTGATTAGGAAGGTCGAGGATCCGACGGAATGGTGTGCGCCAACTGTGCTGGTTTTGAAGCCATCCGGCTCAGTCAGGATTTGCGTCGACCTCACTCAACTAAATAACTTCGTAAGAAGAGTGCGCCTCCAATTGCCAACCGTAGAGCAGATCATGGGAAGCTTTCAGGAAGCCTCTGTGTTCTCTAAACTAGACGCAAGCTCAGGATTTTACCAAATCCAACTTGCGGAGTCGTGCCAAACACTCACCACTTTCATAACACCATACGGCAGGTACTGCTATCGCAGACCACCGTTTGGTATAACCTCGGCACCAGAAGTTTTTCAGAGGAAGTTCACGCAAGTCTTGGAAGGATTAGGTGTTTTGAACTACATGGACGATATTCTTTTGTTCGGCGCAAATAAGTCAGAGCACGACTCTCGCTTACACAAGGTGCTCGGAATACTACAGCGGGAAGGAGTGACGCTGAACAAAGAAAAATGCTGTTTTTCAGTGCAAGAAGTATCCTTCCTTGGCATGATTTTTGGCGCTGGTGGCGTGCGGCCGCATCCTGAAAAAGTGCGGGCCATCACAGAATTTCCGAGGCCGCAGAACGTAACGGAAGTTCGCTCTCTTCTGGGAATGATGAACCATCTTGCTAGGTTTCTTCCAGATGCAGCGTCTATGAGCGCGCCTCTACGCAGCCTTCTGTGCAAGGACAATGAGTGGTCGTGGGTACCGCTACAGTAACAAGCGTTTTGCAAAATCAAGGAAACCATCAGCTCGGACAGGTGCCTCGCCATGTACCACCCTCTCTACGAGACAATAGTCTCGGCTGATGCTTCATCATATGGTCTTGGCGCTGTATTATTTCAGATCCAACCATCCGGGGAACGAGGACCGGTTGCTTATGCCTCGAGATCGCTGACAAAGACGGAACAAAAAAATTGGAGGCTTATCAAGGTTAAGCCCAGTGGATGCGAAGCATGTTAAGAGACATCTTGACCGCATACACGCCCGGCGCAAAGACGCTGGCGCGGTTGCGGGCACAGAGACTGACGCGACGGTGGGCGCGCGCCGCTTCATCCCTGGCGTGACGTCACATATCACGTGATGCAGCGATGGTGGCGCCGCCGCCGCGTCGCGCGCGACGGCGCGAACCGAAGCGTGGAGGTCTCCGCCGGGCGACGTCCGACGGCGCAATATGAGGCCCCATCTGCAGCCGGTGTGACGTCATCACGTGACGTCATGTCACGTGACCCCACTTCAGGGTCAATGGTGGCCACCGCCGGGCGTCGCGCGAAGGCCCGAAACCTTCGTTAGTATGCTTCGCATAAAATATTCTCAAATAGAGAAGGAGGCGTTAGCTCTGACGTGGGCAGCTGAACGATTCGACGAATTTTTAAGAGATGAAATTTTTGTTCGAAACAGATCACAAGCCTCTACTTCCGTTGCTCGGTCGTGATCCTCTGGACGCTATGCCGCCTCGAATCCGAAGATTCAGAATGCGCTTGATGAGGTACTGCTTCACACTAACGCACGTTCCCGGCAAAAGCATTGCGACAGCCGACACCTTATCAAGAGTACGAGCGAACGCTACTAACCATACTCTAGGCGCCTTGACAGACTCAGACGTATCTGCTTTCGTCGATGGAATCGTTCAGGGCCTACCAGCTACAGAAAGCATGCTTAATCTCATACGAGCTGAGCAACAAAAATACCAGGAATGCTTGTCATTGCTGAAAGCCTGCCACCACGGGTGGCCAAGAAAAGAAAGGCTCCCAGACGTTTTGAGGCAATTTTGGCCCGTCCGTGCTAGCATTTCAGTTTGCAAGAACCTGTTGCTGAAAGATGCTCGCATTATTGTTCCGCGAAGTCTGCGGAAGGAAATGATCGAACGAATACACGAAGGGCACCAAGGTATCGTTCGCTGCAGAGAAAAAGCAAAGGAATCTGTTTGGTGGCCGGGGCTCAGCAAAGAGATAGCAAAAGCTGTAGCTGATTGCCATGTGTGTGCAAGTGAACGTGTTCAGTTCGCGGAACCAATGATTCCCTCGGAAACGACAGAGCTACCATGGCAAAAAGACGGCGTGGACTTATTTGAAATAAAACGCGCCGTGTATCTTGTTGTTGTGGATTATCATTCCAGATATCCAGAGCTGGTCTTGCTGAAAGGCGATACGTCATCAGAAGCGGTTATCAACCATCTGAAGAGTATCTTCGCCAGGCACGGCATCCCAAACACCGTGGTATCCGATAACGGACCACAATTTGTCTCGTTTGCTTTCAAGCATTTTTCAAGCGTGAACGGGTTCAAGCACGTCACAACTAGCCCGCTCTTCCCGCAAGCCAACGGCGAAGCTGAGCGCATGGTAAGAACGATAAAGCTACTTTTGAAGAAAACAGAGGACCCCTACATTTCTTTGCTGAACTACCGGAACTCGCCTGGTCCCACAGGTTACAGTCCAGCACAACTTTTGATGAGCCGTCGATTGCGCTCAAGAATACCTTGCGTTCAATCTCTGCTAAAACTCTGTGTTGTTAGCTCTTCGTGGCAGAAAATGGATGAGGAATACAGAAACAGGCAGAAAAGATACTTTGACAAGCGTCATGCTGCCATGTCTTTGCCCAGACTTTCTGCAGGAAATCAAGTGTGGCTGAAAGACAAGGGTGCTCCCGGAACTATCCTGCGGCCGTCCCAAACGCCACGGTCCTACTGGGGGGGCCGAGACCGCCGAGACCAATTATTCTACGACGGAGAAAGAGTGCCTTGCAGGGATATGGGCCATCAGAAAGTTCCAGCCGTACCTCTACGGGCGACCCTTCCGTGTGGTAAGCGACCTCCACTCCTTATGCTGGCTAGCGAGCCTCAAAGACCCCTCAGGACGCTTAGCTACATGAAGCTTACGCTTCCAAGAATACGACTTAACAGTCGTCTACAAGTCGGGCTGTAAGCATCAGGATGCGGATTGTTTGTCGCCTGCGCCTATCACAATCGGTCCCGAGGAACCCGCCGATGATTTTCCTTTCCTGGGCGCTATTAGTACCACCCAAATGGCACAGCTTCAGCGGGCGGACTCGGAGTTCGCGCCGCTCATCGATTACCTCGAAGGCGTCGACGCTCGCATCCCGCATGTTTTTCGTCGCGGGCTCCACACCTTCACTTTACAATCTAGTGTTCTCTGCAAGCGCAACTTTTCCAGCAACAAAGAAGCATTCCTGCTTGTCGTGCCATCACAGCTGCGGCCAGAGATTTTGAGTGCCTGTCATGATGCGCCCTCCGCCGGCCATCTCGGAGTAACTCGTACACTAGAAGTATTATTGGCCCAGGTTACTCCCATCAGTGCCGGTCTATGTAAAAAAAATGCCGCGACTGCCAATGTCGTGTCTCCTCCATTGAAACCAGCTGGATTTCTTCACCCCGTCGAACCACCGAAGACCCCTTTTCACCAAGTGGGCATGGACCTCCTTGGCCCTTTTCCGAAGTCTTCATCTGGAAAGCGTTGGATCGTCGTTGCCACCGACTACCTGACACGGTACGCTGAGACCACGTCTCTTGTCAAAGGCACTGCTGCTGAAGTGGCGCAGTTCTTCGTACACAACATTGTCCTGCGTCATGGAGCCCCCGCCGTTGTTGTTACTGACCGGGGAACTGCTTTCACTGCCCGCTTAACCCAGTCCGTGATGACTCTTACGCACACCAGCCATCGACGTGATACGGCCTATCACCCACAGGCACACGGATTGGTAGAGCTACTCAACCGCACTCTAGCCGACATGCTTTACTATGTATTTTGACGTCGAGCATCGAACTTGGGATACCATTCTTCCGTACGCAACGTTTGCTTACAACACCGCCCTGCAGGAGACACCCCGACTGACCCCCTTTCAGCTTGTCTTCGGTCGGCAAGTGACCACTCCGTTGGATGCTATGTTGCCGGTTGACTCCTACTGCGACTCTCACGCTGACCTGGACGCAGACACCTTCGTTCAGCGTCCTGAGGAAGCGCGGCAATTGGCACGCCTGCGAATCAACCGTCAACAGGAGACTGACGCCGCTAGGTACAACCTCAGACGCCGCTTCCTCAGTTACGCGCCTGGCGACCTGGTGTGGGTGTGGACACCTGTTCGTCGCCGCGGCCTTTCTGAAAAGTTGATGCGCAGATACTTCGGCCCTTACGAAGTAGTGCGCCGCATCAGTGATGTGACGTATGCAGTTACTCCTGTCCAAGCGGCTTGCTCCTCGCGCCGGTCGCATCGTACTGAAGTCGTGTACATTGTTCGCATGAAACCTTGCCACGACAGACTCCCTGACTGAACAGCGGTTCACTGCAGCTGTATTTTGCTGATATTTCCCTCCTAGCCGCATCGTGGCGATGCTGAAGAAGAGGGGGCAGTGATACGTGCCACTGTGGAAGTAGAAGAAGAAGAAAAAAGCGCCTGCATCCGTGGAGAAAGAAGATGTTTCTCTCCCGCTCGCGCGGTCGGACCACTTAGGGACCACCACAGTTTTGCGTCTCGTCTCCGGAGGTTCTGCTTCGAATTGCTCGTAACAATATGCTACACGTCCAAATTACGTACACGCAGCATAACAAGCGACTTTTTACAATGTACTTAGCTCAAGAAACATCAAAATTATTCCTGCAGGCAAAAGGAAAGAACTTCGCGGACAAACGAGGCGACGCGCTGAAAAGCGCTGTGAGGTGGGTGTAACCGGCGGCACATGACCAGCGTACCACCAACTTCTATATGGAAATGGAACGCATGGATGCAAACCGGTGAACGTGTGATAAGCTGTCGACCTTTGAAGTAGAGTGGAAGCAAACATAGGCCACCTGGAGGGTGGTCAGACCCTTTTTGTTTTGCTCGGCCGCGAAACGGCTTGAGTGTCCGCTCTTTAACAAATTATGTTTCTCTATGATTTTTACATCTGGTGGAGGGACTTGTCTGCAGCTCTTCAGTGCCCCTCACGATTGCCCTGCTGCGCAAGCAACATCCCTTGCGTTTCGCTAGCCTATGGATGGGTTGCATAAATGCCAGCAACGCTTTAAAAAGCTACAGTGAATTCTGGCAACACTGTGCACCGCCGTCATTGTGCAAGACAGCGAGAAAAGCGAGCATAAGCGAGTCTGGCCGCAGTGTACATATCTCGCCTTAGGTCGTCTCTTGTCTCGCAAACAGCTGCTGCTGTGTCGATTATACTTGATTAGTTTAGCAGGGAAAGACCGCTTTTCGACGTAGCACTCGCAGTGATGTCGCGGTCACTCACTTCTCCCATTATGGGATGGCAAAATCATCTGACGGCGACTATGCCGGTCTCAGACTAGACCGAGCGGGAATTTTGGGAGAGCATGTCGTGCACTCAGCGTACTTGCAATCGTAGCTACAGCTTCCACGTAGAATTTTGCACCAGTGTGACTGCTCTGAATACAGACACCAGCCAGAACAGGTAAGGTTGCCGCGCTTTACTGTGTATATTTTAATCGGCATTTACTGCGTGCCGCTAACAGGTAAGCGCTTTTAATGCCATGCTGATTGACTACAAGTCAATAGGTAGACACCTGTGTATTGTTGACCAGCCAGTAAGAGTATGCAATTTGTCGCGCTAATTGAATCCTTGAAATCGCAGCGCGCATGCTCAAAAATAGCGCTGAAGCTGGCGCTTTGTGTCGTCCGCTTTCTAGTGCGTTGTTTTTACTTCTTTTCCTGTTCTTAAAAATGGTCAAACTCTCCAAATTTGTAACTGCAATTAGAACGCGCTAATTTCTTAAGTAACGCCCATCAGCAAAATCATGAAACTGTAATTGTGGCCCCTAATTAAGTGTCAAATCTAAAGCGTGTAAAATGCCTTGATCGACAGGTCATTGAAAGAATCTAAAAACAGGTAATCTTTATTTACAATGGTGCTCTCGTCTTCTTGAAAGCGCCATTTCTCAGTATTAAAAATTGCCATTGTGATTCGAGGGGATGACATGGCGCATATCGTCGATGAGGCGTCCGACTGCCTGGCCGGTAAGCTTTCCTGTAATCACCTGACTGCTGTAGCGGTGTCCTTTTTTTCTGGTAGTCTCCTTGCAGCCTTAGGTTGTTTAAATGCAAACGTTGAAGGCACGGCAGCTTGGTGCAAATGCTGTTAACTGTTTTCCACATTAGCGACGAAGTCGGTCCCAACCAAGTGGAGTGAGAACTATCTGGTCGCTTTTGACGCATTAAAAAGTGCTCGTTCAGTCCTTCTGACGGCCACAATCAACTTCTTGTAAATGTTCCGATCCTTTAGTATTCTATAGTAGGAGAGCTGTAAATAAAATGAATTTTACAATGTGCCTTGTTATGGTTGAAAATGCAGACTGCCATTTTTGTCTCAGCTTCACTTTATGTGATGTAACACACGGAAAGCTATTGTGCTAAAAAAATTCTAGGAATACTAGCAATCCAACAGAGCACTGCAAACGATTTCTGCGCAGAAGCTTGATCTCGATATCGCGGACATGCGGATACCACGTCCATGCGTCGAGCTGAGGGGCCCCCAGATATGGGAATGGTTTCATTGTTTCTACAGCAAACCGGCATCGCATCATGAACAACCCTGTCTAGAGCGCGCCGCGGTGCTCTGCGGAGCAAGTCAGCGCCACCTAACGTTAGGCTCTGGGTTTGAGTTTTTGTGTCCCCTGGGCATGCGAGGACAAAATAAAGTGGGGCCTTCTGGTGAGTTTTTGGCCTCATTTCCGCTCGGTTCTTGCGCCTGACGCCGCCAGAGCCGCGCTGAATGATCCAGGGGTTAGAAGTAACCAAGCGAAGGTTATCTGATTGGTGGCTAAAAGCAAGACAGGAGTAAAATTTCACAAGACATGGCTAGGTGGCTTGAGCCACCGCCCGATGTGAAGGGTTCAGCCGTATCCATCCATCCATCCATCCAGCGGCCGGAAAATTAACGTGTTTCGCAAGAATCACGAGGCGGCTAGACAAGCAAGGGCAAGTGATAGCGTATGCTAGCGCGTTTCAAACACGGCTTAAAGTGCGAGAATCTGGCCTAGTTGGTTGCTCGGTGTCTGTTTTCTTGTCTTTATACATTTAGCGCGTTGCCACCACCCACCATGCTTTGCTAGCGTATTGTTTCATGTCGTGTCTTTGCGCTGTGTTGTCAGCTACAACGAACACCGCATTTGGCATCCGTAAAGATGCAGAAACACGCGATCATCCGCTATCACTCGCGCTTGCTTGCCTGGCCGTCTTGTTACACTCGTGAAATACGGTGGCATGGTGACGCCGTGGCCACCGTCACAAAGGCAGGCAGAGCGGTCCTGGCGGCACGAAACGAAGTCGCAAGGCAAGGGCAACGTTTTTAGATAAGGAAAGTTGCAAAACTTTCCCCCGGGATGCGGCCCCACTTCCGTTGCCGCTTCATCTCAAAGAGACGCAAGCGCCATTTCTAGGGTTTTGACATTACCGCGTTAGTTTTCTTGGTTTTCTCTTTGCCACCGCTACGGCCATTGGCTGCGCTTGGTCACGTGGACAGTACGCTGCGTAACTTGTCTACGCAAGCTAGTGCCTCGCATCGTCTGCGCAGGGCGCGGCTGCTTCAAGAAGCGCTTGTCTACGTAATGCTAAGTTCGCGTGCGTTCTACGCCTACGGTACTAGACGCCAGGACGCTCAGGGTTGAGCTTTTGTCTGTAAATCTTGGCCGAAACTTAAAACCCTTCTTTCCCCGGTTCCACGTGCCAAAATCAGAGCAACACGATGTGCCGCTTACCCTTCGTAGTTTGGGTTCCTGGCGTCTGTAATATGCTTTGCAAGTAGACTCCAAACTTGCCTCTTTTAATTAGATCACTTAAAGTTGAGTGTCGGTAAATAAAACCTGGCAAAAGCTTACAAAGACATTATAAGTTTCTTGTTCTTTTTTCTTGCGCTATACGCACCTTTATTTTTTCTTCAGCCACTATCTGTTTTAATGCGTCGAGACGAAAATATAATCGTCGTGGTGGTTGAGCCATTTTTTATAAGGAAAGTGTTTGATACTGAGAGCACGGTACCTTTACTTCTTGAATGCGTATCTAACACACATGTGATAAGCTGTTTCCCAACGCGTCTTCAACGTCCCCGGCTAAGCTTATGGGTATAAATGCTACAAAATGCTTGTTTCATTAATATAAATGAGATGAAGGCGCAACTTACGTTTCTATTCATTGTAAATGCGTTTCTATACTAACGCGAGCCACCGTCTGCTGACGCTCCTCGAGCTTAAAGTAGCAGAAGGCGCGCTCATCCCAAAGCGACCGAGGAACCACTGCCTAGGCGGCAACCGTTTTAGGTCCCCTCTGCTCACTGGCACGCCGCCGCAGTTTTCCAACTGCCCTTATCTAAAAACTATAGAGCTACTACTACCAACACTGCTAGAAATGTTGGGCGGTGGCTGGACAAAGAAGCGACGAGGAGGCGTCTATCTGTTTTTGCCACGCATGCGCACGGGAAGCATAACTCAAAACCAGAGCTTAACGTTCCTAGATGGCGCAGACTTGCTCCGCAGGGCACCGTCGGCGCGCTCTAGACAGAGCTGCTCACCACTGTACGGTGTATCTAGCAAGCGACAAATCTCATTAGTTCGATTTGCTTTCACTGGCCGCACCCAGAAGTTCGCTTACATGATATGACGCCATTAAACGCAGCCAGCTGTTAAAACAAACAGCAAAGTCCTGAAAATACGAACGCACTTGGCAACAAGCGGCAGGCAAGCGCGCAAAGCAGACTTGCACGTCTACGCCCACTCAGCCCGTTCCTTCACAATAGCGGCTGCAACTATCCTTATGTGGCTGTGCATAGATGGCGCTGCTACGGATGCCATTTTGCAAAACGTCTATTGAGCCGTCGGTGTACCATGGACGATCACATGAAGAAGTAAAAGAATGAATAGATGTTTTCGATCGTGTGGCCGGGCTGAGCGCCTGGTGCGACGAAACCAAGCTCTGAAACGTTTACTTTGTATTAGGTGGCCCAGATAGAAAGTGATTTGAAAACCAGAAAGTTTCCTTAATGACCAGAGGCACCTTGAGGAACGAACTCCGGAGGGCGCTCATTAGCATCATCCGTAGTGAGAGAGCGGAGATTCTGCTGCAGCCACAATTTCAAACGCAGTAGCGAGGGGAGTGGCTACGCATGTGGAGAAAATATAATGGCTCTTTCGGCTCGCTGATCCGACCATTAGCAATGAGCAATAGACGGCCTTTTAATGAGAAGAGATAAGTTGCCACTTTTCGCCGTTCTGGTTGGAAGTGCAGCAAAGACTGTCGTCGAATTCCACACTGAAGCGACTGCCATTGAAAGAGCCCTACGTGTCAGAGCTTTCTCTTACGACCAAAACCTACACGTATTCTCCAGCAGCCTCCCGAATACCGTGTTGCCGACCAATGAAAGTGTACGGAAAGTAATTCGTGAAGTTGTCCGGGAGGAGCTTCGTCGAATCCTACTATTGTCATGCCACATCTCTTCAATAACATACATTGTCATGGAAGAAGCCCTTAGGTTTTGAGCATCTCTCAAGCGACACCTGCGCTCACAGAACATCAAGCCATTTCTTACAGTGGCATGGTACGCAGCCAGAGGCGTCCCGCCAGGTTTCGCCTTGATCCTTATATGCCGCCCTAGAGGCCACATGCCCTAGGACACCCGCCAAAATTTCAAGAGTTGCCCTAAGGAAACACGACCTTTGGAGAACTCCCGATCAAAGCCACCCACTCTGCTTCCAGTGCACTGAGCCCGGCCACACTCTATGATACTGCCCATACAGAAGATTGGCCTCCAGTGTTTTGCCTACGACGCACCATGACCACACCTCGGCCAGCGACTACGCGAAATAAAGCAATACTTGCGTCACAAATTCTAAACAAACAGCCACGTATCTAAGTCCCTGATATCTTCATCAGGGCGGTTTCTATCGCCACGTCCAAACTATCCAGCCACCGTAGAGAAAAAACAACATCCTTTGGAAGCGAAGTTGCTCGCGAGTGATATGTCCAATATCCTCCAACGACTGCGACGCACTAAGGCTCCGCCCCAATACGCCGACGCCGCTTGCAAAGAAAGCAGCGACCACGACATGAGACGACTTCAAAATGACGCCACCTCCCAGCGAAGTCACAACTACCTACCCCAGCCATGATCACAGCACTGATGCGGCCGAGACACGACCCAAAACCTACTTTCAGTGTAAGGACCTGAACTACCGACCATGAAGTGGCTGTCGGCGGTTGCACGGTAAGCGTTAGTGGATTCAGGAGCGAAGAGGACTTCAAGAAAGTGACGCCCCCTTGGGACGCCATACGTAACCACCCTACTGGAGGCAACCTAGTTTCACAGACAGGACAATGCACCTCACCACTGCGGTGCATGGCATGATTGATAGTCAGCTGACACACCTGCCCTGCGACTCTATATTCTTTCAGCAACGAATCTCGAGCCGGCATTTTAGGCATCGGCTTTCTTAGGCATCGAGCTTAGGCATCGAGCGTAGGCAGGCATCGGCTTTCTTAGGCATCGAGCTTAAGCTCGATCAAGCCTAGGCTCGATGCCTAAGCTCGAGCTTAGGCATTTTAGGCATGGGCTTAGGCGTCGAGCCATCATCGACCTTTCATCCATATATCTATCACGTTTTCAACGAAAGAGGCCCTATTTTAGAAGACAACACAGGGATATGCCGTCCCCTTGAGGGTTCCCGACCAAGAAGTAGCCATTCCTCCCCGGTCAAACGTCATCGAACCTATGGGTGCCAGTATTATCGAGAATTTGGAGCATCATCGAGGGAAGCACGCACTTTCTCTCAGACCGACGACTGGTCGACGCTTGAGGCATCACCCATTTCCTTAATTGGCTAGCTGAGGTGTTGGTAACAAACTTTAGTGAAGAAAGCCCCGCCACCCTAACAGAGTCACGATGATTGCCTTTTCAGACGAACTATCGACGTTCGAAATGTCTTCACCCTGTCCGACAGATCTCCAGATTTGTTTCAACCAAAATATCTCTCCCACAGTTGACATCAACGCAGCACTACATCGGAACTGGCAAAATGAAATCCGCACTCTTCTTCAAAGTTACAGAAAGTACATTCAGTCGTCGTCGAAGATACGACAAACAGCCGTTTCCAAATATTGCATTGTAACCGACGACAATGCTCATGTCCGTTCTTTCCGCTAAAGCCGCTACAGTGCGTCGCCGCGAGAACGCCAAGCTATCCGGGACCAAGTCGAAGAAATGCTTCGTGAAGAAGTCACCCAGGCGTCGAACAGCCCTGGGGCGCAACCGGTTGTTCTAATAAAGAGAAAAGGATGGACATTTCGCTTCTGATTCTATTACCGCCACTTGAACAAATTAAAACAAAAGGAAGTCTATCCCCTAGCTCCCTTCAACGACACACTAGACCGGCTATGCAACGCCAAGTACTTCTCTTCGTTGGACATCAGGAGTGGCTACAGGCGAAATGAACTCGATGAGAGAGAGCGAATTAAAAGTGACGTCATTTGAACTCTGTTCCGCAGCACCAACGTGACAATGAGCAATGGATACACTACTGAGGAGCCTGAAGAGGCAGCTGTGTCTATAGTCGGATACAACTTAAAAACGCACCAACTTTTCTCCGTCAAAAGACCCCTTCCATCCTTTGGCATCGTCCGATTCTCATTACAGCACAGCGGGAAACAGAATATATTAAGTTTTGTTTATAAAGGGGAAGGCGATAAGATGAACATAAATTCCATCCTACCGATTACGATAACATCACTTATATACAGGCTGGAGATGCAGGCGGTTAAATTGAAATTCAGTAATGGGTAGAAAGTAATAGAATACTCAGAGAACTTCTGAACGATTCAGAAGAGTTAAGAGCTAAGATGATAGCCTATTCGTGCTTAACCAGTGCATAGAATAGCTAAGGCCGAAAGCAAACCTCTGTATTTAACCTTCCTGGACATAAGCGGTGCATACGAGAACGTGAAGAAGGAACTCCTGTGGAACGTATTAAAAGATGAAGGTATAGGTCATGAGGTAATGATTTTGTACATGAAATATATCCAGAAAATAAAGTTGAAAAACATGGGAAGGAATTAAAAGTACGACAGCTGTTGAGGTACACAAAGGATTTAGGCAAAGTTGTCCTCTATCACCACTGCAGTTCATGCTTTATACAACAGGTATGAAAAGAAGGCTACAAGGAAGCAATCTAGGTTATAATCTGTCATACACAATAGACGGTAAAGTTGTTGAGCAATGACTACCGTGTTTAATGCATGCGGAGAATATTGTACTGTTAGCAGGTAGCCAGGAAGATTTGCAAACTCTGGTTAATGGCTGTGAAGACGAAGGAGACAGTGCAGGGTTCAGTTTCAGAGCAACAAAGTCAGGTGTGATGATTTTCAATGATAAAACTGATCAGGCGCTTGCAATACAAGGCCATGAAATACCCAGAGTGCCCGAATAAAAATATATCGGCGTATGGGTAAACGAAGGGCAGATGTACACAGAAAAGTAGGAAGTTTCTTATAGCAAACGGGCAAAGAGATGGCGGAATAATGAAACATAGGGCATTATGGGGGTACAACCAATGTTAAGTATTGAGAGGTATTTGGAAAGGATTAATAGTGCTGGGGCTTACTTTCGGAAATACGGTTCTGTGCTTAAGGGCAGAAATTCAGTCGAGATTAGAAGTAAATCATAGTGCTGTTGGAAGATTAGCACTAGGTGCCCACGGGAAAAGCACAAACGAGACAGTACATGGGGATATGGGCTGGGCATCATTTGAAGCGCGGGAAGCTCAGAGTAAAGTACTATATGAAGAACGCCTGAGGAAATTGGATGATAGCAGGTGGGCAGCTAAGGTATTGAAATACCTGTACAGAAAGTGCGTTGACACACAGTGGCGGAAAAGAACCGAAAAGCTAACCAGTAAGTATGCCAGACACGAGGATGGAGAAAGAGCATTAAACGACAGGTTAAAAACGCGGAAGGCAAAGATTGGATAAATTCAATGGAAAAGAAGCATAGTACAGAACTATATCTATACTTGAAAACGAAGATCAGGAAGGTAGCATATTATGATAACTCAAGAGGCTGCGCCCTAATCTTTGAAACTAGGTCAGGGTATCTTGGAACGCGCAGCTACAAAAAGAAATTTAACGAAGATGACGACACATGTGCTGTGTGTGGTAAATCTGTAGAAAAAAGTAGAACACCTGATACTAAAATGTGATGGTATCCATCCCGACGTCGCTGCAGGAACAGTCAATCTTCCTGAGAGGTAACAATGGTCTTGTAAATAAATCTGCGGTGGAAATTAGTAAAATGCGATTGGAAGATTGCTGGCTCAAAAGCAGAGAGGTGGCATAAGGTTAAAAGTGTACGAAGACATATTTAAATAAAATGGCGAATTTCAATAACTTACAGCACAGTGAAAAAAAATAAAAAAGCTGAACATGGCGGCAACTGCCATCAACTCGTTTCAAAGGGGACGCTCCTACCATCCATCCATCCATTCATCCGTCCATCCATCCGTCCGTCCGTCCGTCTGTCCATCCTTCAATTCATCCATCCAATTATCCATCCATCCAATTATTCATTCAATTATCCATCCATCCATCCATCCATCCATCCATCCATCCAAACATACATACATACATACATACATACATACGTACGTACGTACGTACGTACGTACACGTACATACATACATACATACATACATACATACGTACATACATACATACATACATACATACATACATACATACATACATACATACATACACACGTACATACATACATACATACATACATACATACGTACATAGATATATACATACATACATACATACATACATACATACATACATACATACATACATACATACATACATACATGCATGCATACATACATACATACATACATACATACATACATACATACATACATACATACATACATACATACATACATACATACATACATACATACATACATACATACATACATACATGCATGCATGCATGCATACATGCATACATACATACATACATACATACATACATACATACATACATACATACATACATACATACATACATACATACATACATACATACATACATACATACATACATACATACATACATACATACATACATACATACATACATACATACATACATACATACATACATACATACATACATACATACATACATACATACATACATACATACATACATACATACATACATACATACATACATACATACATACATGCATACATACGTGCGTACATACGTACATACATACATACGTGCGTACATACGTACATACATACATACGTGCGTACATACGTACATACATACATACGTGCGTACATACATACATACATACATACATACATACATACATACATACATACATACATACATACATACATACATACATACATACATACATACATACATACATACATACATACATACATACATACATACATACATACATACATACATACATCCCTCCAGCGCGAAAATGCAGGAAGCGGTCCCACAATGGACAGAGGGGTGATTCCCAGCCATAGAGGGAAGGGATTTTGCCCTTTCATATACAACTCCCTGCTTTCATGCATTAGCTGGGTAATGAGAATCGGCCAATGCTATTGGCTGGAATGCAGCCCTTTGATGGGGAAAAGCCGCTGCGTTCCTAAGTTGTATCCGAGCAGCGGATAGCAGCGGCGGAGCGGGTTGGACGTGGAATAATCCGTTCTTCGCTGTGTTTTACAGTCGCAGATGCTGCAGTGTTTCCGCGGTGCTTCGGACAAGAATCTCACCGTGGCCGGTTTTCCTTGGGAAGACTGAATTGAAACACCGTTCTCAAGCATCGTTTCCATATCAGCGAGACGGAGCCAATCAACGGGAGCCGACGGCTGTGACGAAAGCTGTGGAAACTTTTGCAACGGGGGGCGTACTTCGCCAGGCACTTTGGCAGCAGCGGCGGAGCGGGTTGGACGTGGAATAATCCGTTCTTCGCTGTGTTTTACAGGTTGGTCAAACCTCTTCATATTAAGTTCGTTCATGTTGCTTAGCTATCTGCCGCTGCTGCCAACTTGCTAGTCGATATTGGTCACCATGAATCGGTGTTGCAAATGTCGCGAAAAGCTAAAGAATGACGATAACGCTATCACATGCAGTGAGTGTGAATTTCGTTTTCATGGCGCGATATGTTCAGGCATGAGTGAAACGACATTTGCTTCAAAACGAGGGTCGACTAAGAAGGCTTGGAAGTGTGAAGCGTGTAAACGAGGAAAGGGTGATGCCTGATACGGTGACTCTAATACGGATCCCGACCTGAAAGTTCTTATTGTGGAAATGAACAGGAAATTGACTTCCCTTCTCCCTCTTACCGAAAAGCTAGAGGCAGTAGAGAGCTCAATCCAGATGCTGCATGAAGAGTTTGCCACTATAAAAGAGCGTCTTGATACGCAGGATAAGGAAATCAAAGGAATTAAAGGCAGAATTGGCAAGCTGGAGAGAGATGCTGGCTCAAAAGATATAACTCAGTTACAACTCAGTGTCCATGACTTAGAATGGCGCAGCAGGCGCTTGAACATTGAGATTCATGGCATTCCTGAGGCGGCAGGAGAGGACCTCTTGTCAAAAGTCAACGAAGTGGCAGACAAAATTGGCATGAACCATCTCACTGAGGCGGACACCCTCGCACTTCATAGGATGTCGGCGAAACCAGGAAAGACAAAAGGTGTGATCGCCCGTTTTGTGAGGCAGGATCTTCGAGACGCTTGGCTGCAGAAAAGGGTGGTTCTTAAGGAAAAAGGCGACTCAGTGTACATCACAGAAAACATGACCAACTATTCGAGAGTGTTGTTGCAAGCCACAAAAGAGTGGGCTAAACAAGCTGGCTTTGCATATGTGTGGCACGTCAACGGGAAAATTTTGGTGCGTAGAAGGAGTGGCGATGGCGCTAAGGTTATCAAGAGCGTAAGTGACCTCTCCACACTTGTTAGCTAAATGCCTTTTCGTGTAGTCGCAAACCCGTGACCCTTATCTTGAAATGGCGCACCTAGGGCACGTTACCTTAGAAGAACTCTTAAGAGAGCTTGGTGGTCAGACACAAGGTTATCTTCGTTGTTTTCACTTAAATGCACAGTCTGTATTCAACAAGGTTGCTGAACTAGAATCCTTGTTAAAAAAGCTTGAGAATTGTTTTGATGTTCTGATGATAACAGAGACATGGCAAACAAGCAGTTGTGACACTTTTGACCTTCCTAATATGACAACTTTTTCTGTTAGTAGAACTACTCGTCGCGGTGGTGGTGTGTCTGTGCTAGTAAGCTCTCTGTTACAGCCTGCCTTGCTTTCAGAATTCTCTTGTGTCACAGATAATTTTGAGATTATTTGTCTGCAAATCAAAGACGCTGTAATTGCAACTTGTTATCGCCCTCCGGATGGTTCTCTCCTTGAATTTTTTCTGTTTTTAGATAATTTATTGTCATTTGTTAACCAAAACAGATACAATGTGATACTTGCCGGTGATTTTAATGTTGATATGAGTAGCAATAGTATGAAGAAAACAGATTTTGAAAATGTATTGCTATCTAATGGCTGTATAAACCATATTGTTTCTCCCACACGACTAACGTCGTCCACGCAAACAATTCTAGATTTAGTAATAACAAATTATGATGCTAACCTTGTCAGTTCCGGTGTTCTTACTTACCCTATTAGTGATCACTTGCCTGTGTTTTGTAGCATAAAATTTAGTACTCGGGGAAACTTCCACCATAAAGTGTTTAATCTTTTTCAGCCTGTTACACCTACCCTCTTAGAAGCTTTTTATCATGAGTTGGAAACAGTTTGTTGGGACAACGTCCTTCAGGCAACAAATGCGAACGTAGCTTATGATGCCTTTTTGAGTTTGTTTCTTTCAGTATACCAACGTCACTTCGTATTCCAACGCCACACGGGTAATAAGAGATGTCGAAAACCTTGGGTGACAAAGTACCTATTGAAGAAGATTGAAAAGAAAGAACGTCTGTTTAAAACATTTATGCGAACTCGTACAGCATCTGATCTCGCTACGTTCAAAAAATTTCGTAATGACTTGACTAAGCAGCTAAGAAAAGCAAGAGAACTCTACTATCAGAATATGTTCGGTTCCAACGTAAAGCGCACTGACTTAATGTGGAATAACTTAAATGCACTGATGGGTCGGAGCGAGAAAAAACAGATAGTTGAAGAAGTTTTTCACGAAGGACAATTAGTAAAAGGAGAAGAAATGGTAAATATTTTTAATGACTACTTTGTTAACAGAGATTTTACTAAAAACCAGACAACATCATACAAAACTTTAGGGCAGAAAAACTCTAGCACAATATTTTTTGAACCAACAGATGCAAATGAAGTGTGTTCTCTTTTTTTGAGTTTAAATAATTCTCATAGTGTTGATGCAGATGGTATACAAATAAGACCTGTCAAGTATGTGATACGTATAATCAGCCCCATTCTAGCGCATATTTTTAATCTCTGCATTTCTACAGCTGTTTTTCCAACAAAAATGCAAGTCGCCCGTGTGATAGCCTTATATAAGAAAGGTGATAAAAATGATGTATCTAGCTACAGACCGGTGTCAATTCTTCCTGCCTTTTCGAAAGGTCTCGAGAAAATCATCCTAGATCGAATATCGCGCTTCTGCAACAAGCATAATATAATAACTACTTCGCAATATGGCTTTAGAAGGAACAGGTCTACAGAGCTGGCGCTGTTGGACCATAAGGAATATATTCTAAAACATTTTGAAGAGAAATGTATTGTTATCGGTATTTTTGTTGATTTTAGCCAAGCTTTCGATTATATTAGTCATACTATCCTTTTTGAAAAACTGCATCATTATGGTATCCGGGGACATGTTTTGGCCCTGCTCCAAAGTTATCTATCAAATAGATTTCAATATGTCGACATAAATGGTTTCATTTCTCACAGAAAAAAAATAATTTCAGGAGTCCCACAGGGTAGCATTTTAGGCCCTGTCCTATTTAATTTGTACATTAACGATATTGTACACATCTGCTCAGATACCAAGTTCGTTATATATGCCGACGACACGAGTGCTTTGGTGCCATCACGTTCTGAAGCTGAAGGAATTACTAAAGCAAATATTTTTCTGCGCAAATTGGACTCGTGGATTTCCAGCAATCAATTAAAACTTAACGCAAACAAAACAAAGGTGGTAATTTTTCGACCAAAAAGTAAACAAATTTCGTTACAAGGAACCGTAATGTTTAGATCCGCAGCCATTGATGTGGTAGATACTGTCAAGGTGTTAGGGGTATATTTTACTTCAACTTTACAATGGAATGATCATGTAAACAGTCTAATCAGCAAACTGAGCTGCATAACTGGAATTTTAAATCGCAACCGCTATACTCTTCCAAAAAAAGTTAAACTAATGGTCTATAACGCTCTCTTTGTTTCCCACCTAAACTACTCTCATTTAGTCTGGGGAACATCAACAAAAACTAATCTGTTGAAGCTTGAAAGGCTACAGAAAAAAATAGTACGAATAATTGAAAACGTTGAATACACAGCGCCTTCTTCAGATATCTTTGCTTCGCTTAATTTATTGAAAGTAAGAAATATTTACGAATACAAATTATGCAGGCAGTACCGTTTAAGTGTCCAACGAGAGAGTACAGTTTTTACTGAAATGGCAGAACTAAAACCCAATTATCCCATCTACAGCACCAGAACTCCAGAACGATGGAAAGTTCCAAAATGTCGTACTGCCTATGGACAACAAACACTCCGGTATAACCTTCCGCGATTACTGAATGCTGCAGAAAAAGAAGGCGCTGATGTATCCAATATGTCTCTTCCCAATATGTACAAATATTTTGCTACTCATACTCTTTTTTGTGAATGAACGCACAGGTCTATCTTTATGGTCAATTACATTGCATTGTTTACTTTTCAAAAACAAAAAATGTTTTTCCAGGAGTCCAAACCCAGTGTTCTATTGAAACTCTTATTTAGGCTTATTTTATTTTGTGATGCGATATAGTGCTGTTTATTTTTTTTTATTTTTTTGCCTCTTTGCAACAAAAAAAAATGTGACTGTCTATTGTCCCGCTCTGCTGCTGTATGCACTGTAAGGGGGCGGAGGATTTTTCAAGCCGCAAATGTACGGCTTTTCCCTCCGCCTCCTTCCACTTCTTTGTGGAGAATAAAACTTGTATGTATGTATGTATGTATGTATGTATGTATGTATGTATGTATGTATGTATGTATGTATGTATGTATGTATGTATGTATGTATGTATGTATGTATGTATGTATGTATGTATGTATGTATGTATGTATGTATGTATGTATGTATGTATGTATGTATGTATGTATGTATGTATGTATGTATGTATGTATGTATGTATGTATGTATGTATGTATGTATGTATGTATGTATGTATGTATGTATGTATGTATGTATGTATGTATGTATGTATGTATGTATGTATGTATGTATGTATGTATGTATGTATACCTAAATCAAATCGTTGTCTCCGCCTCGAACTTGGACGACCACCGGAAAAGGCTACAATCAGTGCTGTAAGCAATCATGTCGACGGGGCAGCCTTGAACGCAGAGACGTGCCAGTTCCCCTATGAACACCGGCTCTTTCTAGGCCAAATCTTAAGCAAGGGTCGAGTATTCCTACATACAAAAAAGAGAGATGTTATCGCACATTTGCCGCCTTCGGCTGATGACAAAGCAGCGCGCAGATTCCTGTGACTGTGCGCGTACAGTCCACAATATGTGACGACTTTTTCGGATCACCATTAATTTTGACTGAAATTGCGAAGGCATACTGCTATTTAAATGGGAAGCCCCTCAAAAAATAGCTTTTAGTTACTTGAGCGTTGTTTACAGTCCCCTGCGGTCCTCGGGCCCTTTGATGAAAGCGCCCAGACTGAAATTCATACTGACGAAATCACCACAGGCCTAGACGCCGTCCTCCAGAAAAGCAAGTAACTGGAGAAAGTAATCGCGCATACTGGCCGTTCTCTCTACAAGGTCGAGGCTAACTATTCGGCAACAGGGAATAAGTGCTTTGCCGTTATCTGCGCTACGTCGAAATTGCTCCCCTGCATGTACGGACGACTAATCATGGTGGTGAGTGATGACCACGCATGCTGGCTTGCCAATCAGGCCGCCTTGCATGATGAAGCCTGCATCTCCAAAGTTTCCACATCACCCTCGTCTGCAAACCTGGGCACAAGCGCACCGATGCGGAATGCCTGTCTCGAGCCGCTGCCCAAAAGCCGTAGCAAGAGAACGATGGTAACAGGGAATGTTGAGCTAGTTGGTAGGTCATGTTCGTAGAAACAATGCAAAAGACAAGAGACTAGCAAGAAGCAAGGACTATGCTCTCCGCTTGTTTTGGCGCTAAGAAACACAGGACAGTGACGCCGCCTTTTTAGGTCCGACCAGCACCAGCGTCTTCGCTCGGCACCAAGGCTCGGTTGTCTAACTACAGCGTCTCGTCCAGTATCTGGAAGGCAAGGATTCTGCACCCTCAGCAGCACTCAATCGTGTTTTGTCTTCTTTAGGTATGCAAAATGACATCCTCGTGAAGAATTACGAGCTGACGATAAGAATTTACGTATGCTTCGGGCCTCACACCAACAACTGGGCACCTCCGGTTTATCCTCGAAACTCGGTTTATCCTCCGCTACTGTTTGCAAACGTCGCACAGTACGTCAAAACATACCGTGAGTGTCAACAATGAAAAACGCCACCGATCAGGCCAGATGGACTACTGAAGCCCATCCACCACCCAGGAAGCCCCTTCAACAGATTATAATAAATCTCGTCGGCCCCTTCACAACGTTAACTTGGGGCAACAAGTGGGTCATCGTCGCGACCGACCACTTCACCCGCAGCGTGCTACGCCGAAGCAAAAGCGCTGCTGAGCAGTACAGTGGCGAATGCCGCATAATTTTCCACCCAACAGTTCATTTTCGCCAGGCCCCTTCAAAAGTTCTCATCGCGGTTAGGGGAACAGCATTTACTGCCGAGAGTGCCCATGCCATTGTGAACTACAGCCATTTAGGCGGCCAGCGAATTACAGCTGACCATTTGCAGACCAACGGATTTACTGAGCGTCTGAGTTGCACCATTGCTGACGTATTCGCCATATATGTGAACGGCCAACACAATACTTGGGTTTCCATCCTCCCTTGCGTCGGTTGCGTGCAACAGTGCTGTGCAGGAGACCACCCAGATGACACCGTTTAGGCTGGTCTACGGCAAGCAGGCAACCTGCACACTCAACGCCATGCTACAAAACCTACCGATGTCAAAGTATTGAAAAAGTTATTTAGGAACTGCGCTGCTACCATTGTCCTTCATAAAGTGAGCAATAAAATTCCAATAAGGAAGGGCGTTAGGCAGAAAGACACGATCTTGCCCGTGCTATTCACCACCTGTTTGCAGCAGGTATTCCGAGGATAGAATTTGGAACTGTTGGGGGTAAGAGTTAATGGATAGTACTTAAATAATCTGCGATTCGCTGATAGCATTGCCTTGCTGAGTCCGGACTGAATTGCAGAGCATGATTAATTATTTAGACAGGCAGAGCTGAACAGTGGATCTGAAAATTAACATGAAGAAAACCAAACTAATGTTCAAAAGCCTAGCAAGGGAACAGCAGTTCACAATCGGAAGCGATGTGCTGGATGTGGCAAAGGATTACATCAGCTTAGGGCAGGTAGTGACAGCTGATCCGGATCATGAGAGGTAAATAACTAGAAAGATAAGAATGGTCTGGAGCGCAAATGGCAGGTTCTTTCATGAGATCACGAATAGTAGTTTCCAATTATCTCTCAAGAGAAAAGTGTAGAACAGCTGTATCTTACCGGTACTCACCTACGGGGCGGAAACGTGGTGGCTAACGAAAAGGGTTCAGCTTAAGTTAAGGACCACGCAGCGAGCCGTGGGAAAAAAATGATAGGTGTAACATTTAGAGGCCGGGAGCGACCAGAGTGGGTGACTGAACAAACGCGGGTTAATAATATCCTAGTCGAAGTCAAGAGGAAGAATTGGGCTTGTGTAGGGCACATCAGGTGAAGGCAAGAAAAACCCTGGACCTTAAAAGTAACGGAGTGGATTCGAAGAGAAGGCATGCGTAACTGGGGGTGGCCGAACGCTAGGTGGGCGGATGAGATTAAGACGTTCGCAGGCATGCGGTGGGCGCAGCTGGCAGAGGGCAGGGTTAATTGGAGATACATGGGAGACGCCTTTGCTCTGCGGTGGGTGTAGTCAGGCTGATGATGAAGACAACATCAATGTTGCCAACTACTTTAAGCCCGCAGGAGCATGACAACTTGCCCGGCTGGGAATCAAAGACAAGCAGCGGCATTTGCTGTACGCAAGACATGATTGCCGTGCTATCCCTGGGCTGGCTTATTAAGCTGAGCATTTGGTCGTTCTGGATGACATTACATCTCCAACATTTTTTTTTATTCTGTAAGCAAATGAATTCTACAATTTGCTTTTTCAACATTCTGTTTTCATTGCTGCTAAATTAAATGTGGCTCATTCCCGTCGCACTGCAAAGCTCTCGCTGAAAATAGTCTCTCTTAGATGTTCTAATTGAAAATCTAGGAAATGATCGTTGGCTCATTTCATGATGATCGGCTAACCTGGTAGATCGCTGATCCCTGATATATACTGCACTTGTGAGATGTCGACAGAGTGCATTACATGAAGAACCAGTTGTTAATCCTTAGTGTGTTAGTACTTATGGAGGCGATTCCCCGCATTTGGCTGTCCGTCCGTCCATCCGTCCGTCCCTCCGTCCGTCCTTCCTTCCTTCCTTCCTTCCTTCCGTCCGTCCGTCCGTCCGTCCGTCCGTCCGTCCGTCCGTCCGTCCGTCCGTCCGTCCGTCCGTCCGTCCGTCCGTCCGTCCGTCCGTCCGTCTGTCTGTCTGTCTGTCTGTCTGTCTGTCTGTCTGTCTGTCTGTCTGTCTGTCTGTCTGTCTGTCTGTCTGTCTGTCTGTCTGTCTGTCTGTCTGTCTGTCTGTCTGTCTGTCTGTCTGTCTGTCTGTCTGTCTGTCTGTCTGTCTGTCTGTCTGTCTGTCTGTCTGTCTGTCTGTCTGTCTGTCTGTCTGTCTGTCTGTCTGTCTGTCTGTCTGTCTGTCTGTCTGTCTGTCTGTCTGTCTGTCTGTCTCTTTGTGGCAGGCTGCTCGCCTGCCCACCATGTCAGGCGGCATCCTATTTAACCATCAGAGGCTTGTAGGAACGAGTATCTAGGGTCGCATCCCAACCCAAGCAACTTTGACTCGAATACCCATGAAAACACCTCTACTGACATGTTGGACTAGGATATGCCCATCGAAATGATTTCGGGGTCCCATACAAGTCATAGAAGAGAAAACACATACTGATCGCATTCCCCTCTGTCAATGAACTGACGATGATACTGACCACTGCCCGCTTACTCACCGCTAATATGAGTGGAGTCATTCGGACGCCTAGCTTGGCGTCATCACCGCAAGGGGCGCGTTTCCCGTGGGCGCTTCATTAGAAAAAGGAAAAATAATGAGCTTCAAAAACGGGGTCTAAAGCGCTGAAGGTGAGGCCTGCATTAAATAAATGAATAAAAGCAAACTTTGGACACGTATGCAAATCAGGAAGAAATTGTTGTAGGATAGTAAAAAAAAAGGCAGGGAGCCCTACTGTTTGAAGTGGGATTGTGTGCGTTAAAATGCGAAGCTACAAAAAGAAATATAACCAAAATTATCCCAAATGTACGGCGTATTAAATCTGAACAAACAATTAAGCACATATTGCAAGAATGCAGCAGTATTCATCAAGATGTCTGCGATTGCACGCTCAGTCTCCACGAAGCGGTAGCCTTAAAAAATAATAGGAATGTGAATGCACCGAGACACCTCAGTAAGAAACAGTTTGAGGATTGGTGGCTTTAAATAAGGAAAGTGACGTAAACATCGATGTTTAGGTTGAAAATCAGCGTATCATCAATTTCAAAGCGATTTTTATTTAAAAGAGCGCTGTTTCTAGATAGTACGTTTTATTTCGACATATTTATTACAGATAACGTATGAAGAAAAAGCTCTGAGCATGTCAGCACCCACCACCTCCCACTTTCAAAGGGGACGCTCCTAACATCCATCGATGTTCTACCTAAAGTCTCGAGAACTCGGCGCTTTTGAGAACGACCGTCTGCGGTCGAGGGATCCGAATGGACCTCGAATGGACCTGTACACCCGCCCCTGCCACGTCTTGACGTGAGAGGAGGGCAAGAACTGTGGGAATATTGCAACTCCCACCCGCGGCCAACCTGGGCTAGAACATTCTTACATCATAGATACATATAGCTCATATACTCCATGTGTAATCACCAGCGCTGTGGCCGAATGGTTAAGACATAGGCACACGCTGGCAGGTTGGCGTGAGGAGGAACTCTGTTCCTACCCGCCTCACCGGAAGACTGTTCAGGTGAACGGCACTGGCTGGCCCGCTCCCTTTGGCGCAGAGACGAACGGCGCGGGTCCCAGTGAATGCAAGGCACCCCTCGCTGCACAACGACCGCTTGAATGATTGTGCAGGGTGGCGGACGTCCTTCCCTTCTACTGTCGGCCACAGGCCCGTCGGGACCAGACGACGAGGACCTTGTGTCGGAAGGACGCTCCCTTAGGGTGCGCCGCAGTCTTTTTGTTGACTATTTTTTTTACTCCTGGTACCTATTCGACTATTTGTTCAAGTTATGGGAGACACACCAAAAAAAGTAGGCGTTATAGTTTCCAGACTGCTGCTTTTATGCATATTACACCCTGAACCAAGCTGTGAGCAGTGACCAACGCACCAAGCGTGCCCTACTCCATAGAGGGCAGAGGCAGAGTAAGGTAGCTAGATGCACGTGGGGACCATTCGAGACACTGGCGAGGAATACTCGAAGGCATTTAGCCAAGCAGTAAGAGTAACGGCCTGCCTCCTAGCCACACAAGACACACTTCTACCCTTCCACTGCGGTCGCTATTTTTCACATGTTGGTGAAAAGTATCTCAGCCAGACAGTATGTTTCTGAGCCCTGTAGTGATTAATTACTAAACGCCAAAGCAAGAACCTCTGGAGGATGAGAAGGAGCATCACCTTCACGCCTGAAGACCCTGATAGCTTCGTAAGGACCGTAACTGCTTTACTACAGAGCTCAATCGCGGACAGTAAGCCTGTCCTTCGATGAACCCAGTCGGTATATGTTTTTCTTTTTCAACCATATCGTGATGTCTAGGCAAATCGGCTTTTCAACCGGCCGCTGATATTATGTTACGAGTTCCAAGTTCGGAATTGTATGAGCTGTTACGCTTGGGCAAAAAATCAGCGTGCCCTTCGTATTATGTCGGAGCCGTTAACTCTCAACTTTACTTGGTGCCAAATGACAATATTGTCCAGCCGATCCTAAATCATGCCGCACCTGTAGACAGAGCAATGGGCTCTTTTTGGAGAGCGCCACCTGTGGTGATGTGGTTGGGATGCACCTGGGAGAACACGCAGTGATGCAGTAAAGCTGCTGCTTCTCTGCTTCTTCTTCGTCCTCGGAAAGGGAGCAAATCTGTTACTTCCGCCGCTCAGTTGTGTTCGAGGCAACGTAAAGAGAGCCTGCAGCCCAAATGAGAAAGTTAAAATTATGGTAACTGTAAAGAATTGTTGAGACATTCAAAGAAAATAAGAAAAATAGGGTATCTGCACTTACCCGTCTTGTATAACATGTTTAGAGCCAATATTAATGAATCGTAAAAGCTCGAGACAATGCAGGGCGTTTGGGAGGCATCCATCTGATTCAACGCCTTTTGTTTTAGCGTCCTACACAAGCCAGAACTAGATATGCGTGTGCAGGAAGTAGCGTAGCCGTTAGCACTCTCTGCGGTGAAACAGAAGGATGGTGGTTCGAATTCCATCGTGCACAAAGATTTTTTTTATTATCGAGCTGATGTGTGTCACGGAAGGACGGGCACCGCGAGTATGAGCCGTTAAAGGCTTTCGCCTTAATAATATGATCGAGGAATACATGCTACAGCGACCCCCAGGCGGGGGAAGGGCTATGGGAGACCTCCTTATCTCCCCAGGGACGTAGCTGATAGGGCTGGGTTGTAAGACAAAAAGAATTGAGCTCAGGACTGGGGATAGCGTGAGACTTGGCAACACTTCTGAAAAGTATCGTGCTTCTTTTCAGGCCTCCGTATAGGCCAAGCTCTCGCTCTTCACCTAATTGGGGGCCCTAGGCCACCAAGCGCATTTTCATGCGACAAAGCATGCATCGGTCCGGGATCTCCGACCTTCCAAAACAGGGAACCATAAGGGCAGAGATCTGAAACACTCTTCACAAGCCTCCCCCCACCCCCCACCCTTTCTACTGACCTTCCTCAACTGCTAAAAAGCGCCGGCGGTTTTTGGGGCGACTGGAGGCTTCATTCATTGAGGCGTCATGCTGATAACGTAGGATTTGCACGAAGTACCGCTATTTAACCACTTTCACAGTGGGAGAGTAGTTTCATGCCGCAAAAGGAAGACAGTCACCTAAGCATTCTGAGACTGGAAGAGGCGCACTGAAATCCACCTTAACCAGCTTGAATTTGAGAAAAATTAGAGACCGAAATAAAGTAGATCACGGGACGGGAACCAAGTTAAAACAGGTTGCTGTGTAATCAGTGCTCACATTTCTGCCGTTACGTTGCTCTAGAATGGCGTAGATGGAATACAACAGTGGTGACCGCTGCACAGTGGACGCCTTTAAGATGACAGCACTCCTCTTATAGGTGAGTAATGACTTTATATTTCAGTGTTAGTAATTACAGCTTTACAGCGAATACGTAGAACCCTGCACGGAGAGAGCGGCAGATCGAGCCCGGGGAATATGAGGATATGAATCCTATGAACATACATGAACACATATATAGAGTACTCCGAATCGGATTGCTCACGCTTTATTTTGGACCAAGTGAGGCTTTGACTAGTAACCAAAGTATTAAATTGCTGTTTTTCGCTTGGATCTCCATCGAAATGTGCCGCCGCCACTGAACTCGAACACGTAAACCAGCTCCGCATGCCAATTTCACGGAGCTACCAAGGCAGGGCAACGATGCAATTATGCAAATTATCGCATAACACTTGTGAAAAGCAAGAAAATTCAATTTGTTGCATTTAATTCGTCTTCAGACACCGTCCTTGCACATCAAACAGCTTTGCTTAGAAGGTACGCGCGATTATTAAAGTACTGATGGGATAGTTTACTGCGTAAGCGTTTCTTTAAAAAAATATTCCATAAGTATGAATGAGTATCCCATATGAAAGGCGTGTGTCTTTTTTGGTGTCGCTACGTTGGCTCAGTGGTTATGGCGCTCGGCTGCTGACCCGAAAGATGCGGGATGGATCCCGGCTGCGCCAGTCGCATTTTGATTGAGGCGAAATGCTAGATGCCCGCGTACTGTGCGATTTCAGTGCACGGTAAAGAACCCCAGGTGGTCGAAATTATCCGCACACCTCCCCTACGCCGTCCCTCACAGCCTAAGTCACTTTGGGACATAACACCCTATTAAACCATTTATTTCCTTTTTATTTATTTACCCACAGCGCCACAGCGGCATTACAGAGGCATTACATAAAGCTTTCTTGGCTTATGAATGGACTTCGAGACGAACATCGGGAAGTTGTCCGCAAAAGTGTCCGCACGAACTCTCAATCATATGTTAGTTGTATGGCAATGAAAATAAAATGTAAAAGTCGATTAAGCAACTATTAATAAGCCACAAATATGTAATGATAGTAGTGACAATTATGAAACATATAGCAAAAAAATGTGATAGGTAGTGATAATGATGGCTACCGATAATGACAATGCTAGAGATAGATAGTGATAGTGATGGTAGTGCTAAAGAAGCTAACGATATTGGTAGTGATATTGACAGTGATGAAAATAGTTTATAGTGAGGAAATAGTTTATAGTTATGGATAGCGATGATGATAATAGTTATTACGATGATGATGATACGCATAAAAATATTAATAACAAATGAAAATAAAAATAAAACAATAAAACCATCAAAATATTAAAACAAATTCTTAAATAGCTTTCAAAAAATTAGCGGGTTACAAACCTTTTGCGGGGTCGGGCAACGCTACCCAAGTGGCTACCTTTGTAAAAAGAAACATTTCAACGCTGCAGCACGAGACGGGGAATGCGCAGATCGATCATGTTTTGGTCGAACTCCTTCCTCCCTCGGAATCGCGAAAACAATAATCTTTTCATCCTTAGCGTGTATAGCTCACGCAGCAGCGCAATGTGACTCTTGCAATACTTTTACGGTAACCAAGATTATTTCAAAAAGCAGTCCACTCTTGATAGTGGGCGATTTTAATGCGCACCATCCAGCATGGGGCTATTAAATTCACGATGTTAAAGACAGAAATCTCTGGGATAAATTTCAACATAGGCTCATCCTCATTAAGGACCGGATGTGGCCGACTATGAAGGGAAATAGCATATCCGAGGACACGACACCACACCTAACCGTGGTCGGGAGTGGCATCACTGCTACATGATGCAACACTGGGGAAGGCCTAGGTAGCGATCATAGGATACTAGAGATCATAGTTGAGAATGGCCCACCGTCATGAGTAAGAGGAGAGTTGAGAATATACATTGGGACACCTTTTGAAGTGTCAGGTCGGGACAGAACCCGATAAGTGATATTAACGATTGGAGCAAGGGAGTTATTCAATCTGTTTAGGGCGCTTCCGAAGAGATTGATTTGGAAGTTGATCCGGAAGTCGTTGACTGTCGTCTCGTGAGTTTGTAGAAGAAAAAAAAACAGAGCAAAAGATCACCCACAAAATAAGATGCAGGAATTTCAGAAAACACTTTCATGCACTAAACAAAGGCATTGAGCAGCATGCATTGGAACTCGCTAAGCGAAATTGGGGTAACATTTGTGAACAAATGGATAGGAATATTGGCAGTGATGGAACGTGGAAACTACTCTGACATATATTAGATCCAGAGAAAATAAAATCGGAGGCTCGACAGCAACATTTAAAGGTGTTGTATAAATATGATGGTCGAAAAAGGAAGTTATAGCCGATGTTAGGGATCGCTAGCTCAGCTGTTCTGGAGTTGAGAGCCTCCCTGAAAACTCGGGCTCGGAAAACCCTGACTTGTACAGTCTCGTCACTGTCAGGGAAGTGAGGACTGAAATAAACCGCCTAAGAACCAAAACGACTGCCGGGCCGGACAAAATCAAAAACAGGATGCTGAGGAATCTTGACGACGGTTCCATTTGAAATCTTACAACATATATACAGGAATGCTGGGACAAGGGAGAGATGCCGCAAGCGTGGAAAGCTGCGAACATGGTCCTCATTCCGAAACCAGGGAAGAAGCCCAACTTTGAGCATCTTACGTCGATTTCCATCACATCTTGCTTTCGAAAACTGATGGAGCACGTAATCCAAACTAGAGTGAATAGATTCTTGTAAGATCCAAATCGTTATCCTGATACCATTCTAGGTAGCTGAAGGAGCAGGCAATCGATAAAAAGACTGTTGATACTAGGGTCATTCAATAATTGATGTCTCCAAAGCATTTGATAATGTGAAACACGTAACCATACTTGAGAACCTTAGCGCTCTAAATGTTTGAGCCAAGACATTTAACTACGTAAGGAACTTTGTCTCAAATCGGACTGCCACCATCAGCCTGGTCGGGCAATCGCTCGAAAACATTACATTGGGGACGCCGCAAGGGTCCGTTCTCTCTCCGAACATGTTTATTGTAGCGATGATTGGCTTTCAAGGGAAGCTGGAAGGAATCACAAATCTGCGTCAAATCATATATGCGGCCGTTTTGACGCTCTAGGTGAACAGCGGTAGCGATGGGCAGATTGAAAGCAGACTTCATAGAGGCATAGATGTAATAAAGAAATGTTTAGAGGCTATTGGGTGAAAATCCTCGGCAGAAAAATCAGAGACTCTTGTTCTGTAATCTAAAAAAAGGAAAAGAAACAGTGCCCCTTGCAATGGCTGAGATATTGCTTTACGAGTGAATGCCAATGCCAATCTGACAGTAGACAGTGGTCGAGTCATAGGGCTGCGCATAAAAGCATATGGCACAAACACAGACAGAAACTATCAGGAGACTTGAAGCGAGTACCAGCGAGACGTGCCGGCTACTCAACCCCATTTCTAACAAGCAGGCGGGGATGAAGGAGGCCAATCGTATGAGATTGGTTTAGGCTTTCGTCATACGCCGAGTGCTATCCGCTGCCCTCTATCTCAAACTAGGCAAAGCAGAACAGGAAAAAATTGAAATCAAGATATGAAAAGGGATCACAACCGCCCTAGGCCTTCCTCCGAATACTTCCACAGTAAAACTTTTACGGCTAGGTGTCTCCAACGCTGTGAATGTGCTTATAGAGCTGCCAAGGTTTCGCCGCATCAAAGGCTTTTAAAATCCAAAACTGGAAGAAAAATCATGGAGTGCCTGGGGTCCGAACCTTCAGAGTGTTCAAAGCCCACAGATAACGTACCTAGAGCAACCAGCAATAGACTCAGAATTCCACTACTGCCAAAGAACATGCCTCCGGTATTTCACGAAATAGACGCAAAGATAGGGCTGTGGCCCTACAGGGCAAATTTCGAGGTAGATCCGATGTGCTGTACAAAGACGCTGCCGAATACGATTGCAAGGAAGCACACAGAGCGGTAGTGGTTCGTTAGAGTGGAGGCCCGGTCTCTTGCTGCGCCGTTAAAAGCGCAAGTGCAACCCAGGCAGAACAACTTTCCATTGCTCTAGAAATGATAAAAAACGGTACAAAGCTGATGGTGAGTGACTCTAAGGGAGCCATTAAAAATTATGATATGGGGAGAATCTGCGCTGCAGCCGCCAGAATTATGAGCGAAGGGCAAGTACCATCAAAGCTAATCTCACTGATCTGTTTCCCCGGCTCATCAGGGCCTGTGGGGGAGCGAGAAGGCGCACGCGACCGCCCGAGGGCTCACTTTCCGGTCGATCGCCGCTGGCGCGCCGCCTCCACTCGAGGAACACCTCCCATCGGGTGACGAACTCACAACATTCCAGAAATAATTGCTCATTCTAATCTCGGTCGTAAGACCTATCCAACAGCAGATAAACAGCTCAGTAGAAAATAAGAAACCATGTGGAGAAAATTGCAAACTCAGGCATTTTCAAACCCTCAACTGTACAGTAAGCGGCATCTAGAAGTCTTTAATCCTACATGTACGCATCCAAATAGAATTGCAGATCTAGTCCGCATGGTCTGGGCCTGCCCCTTCTATAACGACCCGAATAGAAACGTGTAATCCTGGGAGACCTTATTGATCCACTACGAAGCAGAAGAACAAAGCAAAGTCATCGGTATCTCCCTGACCGTGGCAAATTTCCAAGGGATTCCGACCGACGGTTATTGTAATGAATGGAGGTTTAGGCTAAAACCTTCTCCCGCCTCAATTTTGCCGGTTGCAAATAAAGTTACTTCTCTCTTTCCTTTACATTTTCAAAAATAGAAATGAAGGGAGAAAGACAGGAAAGGAAAAAGCTTTCGCATTTCCGCTCTTTCGCACACTTAACTGCAAACCTGTAATTTTTGGTGTACTCCTTTGTTGACTACTGTTTCTGGTATTTGTATCCATTTTTATGAATATACTAATAACCCGGTACTATACAGTATTGTGCGTTTTTATCGCTGACACTTTCAAAAATTTCCCCGCCTCAACCGCTGGCTCGTTTGCGGTGAGACTGCACACAGAGCTGGCGTATTATGGTAACTTTTGTATCGTAGCAAGTTTGACAATGGTACTTACTTAGCTCAGGCGCACATGATGCGAAAACGTAAGCGTCTACGAGAGATCGGCGAGCCAAAGCCCGCAGGCGACGCTTTTTCGCTGAATGGCGGCAGTGGCGCCATCTGTTTTGGGCAGTGGAAACCGTTAAGACAAGGCCGCCGAGGCGAGCATTGCAAACAATATTCTTTAAAAGGTAAAGCCTCGTTAAATCATTTGTTCTGATATTTTTCCGCTTAATTAGTCGAAAATGTTGTAAGCGCTTCAGTAGAAGCAGACGAAACGACAGGAACGGCATATTCAAACGGCCCGCGCTCCTTGCAACGCTCTCCTCGACGGCCTTGTCGCGACGCTTTGCGCTACCGCAAGCAGATGGCGCCACTGCCGCCCCTCAGCGAAAAAGCGTCTCTGCGGGTTTTGGTTGCCGATCTCTACGTAGACGATTATGTTTTCGCATCATGTGCGCCTGAACTAAGTAAGTACCGTTGTCAAACTTGCTACGATACAAAAGTTACCATAATACGCAAGCTCTGTGTGCAGTTTCACCGCAAACGAGCCAGCGGTTGAGGCGGGGAAATTTTTGAAAGTGTCAGCGATAAAAACGCACAATACTGTATGTTTGCAATTATATATTTTTACCACCTTTCTTTGGTTTGTTTTCTTTCACTTGCCGAGTTCGTAGTGGCCCCCACTTGCGGAGCCTTAAGATGCGTTGCATAAGGCGGTATGTGGAAGCGCAGTAATGAGGTTCCTTGATGATTTCTCTTGATCTCGTACGGCTAATAAAATAGTACGAAACAGCTCGCTGAAGTTTCATATTGTCAGATATGTAGTTATCAAACCTGTAGGCTTTCATTTTTCGGTAAATTCAGCGCAGAAGGACGAAAGTCACTGGAAGAGGGACAAAAAAAGCGCTGTCTCGCAACTAAATTTTATTGTGAAGGAACAGAATATATATACGCAGATAAACGCGTAGGTGTGAAGGTGGTTTCGTTCTGAGGAAAGAAAAAGAAATATCTGCGCCCAACCTGCGATTAAATTGCCCCCAAAATGTCAGCAATCATTTTCGCACAGCAGTGTTGTACTAATTAAGGATGGCGCGACCCGTAACATCAAACGCCTAACCATTCCCGCAGTGTGCTTACCCTCAGAAAAGAAATGCGCTGAGCTCTTTTCATCTAATAACAAAACATGTTTGTTATTTCATTCATTTTTTGTGTGCTTTTGCGCATGTATATTTTCACTTGACTGTTGATTTAATTAATTACATGATAGCTCTGAGTTCTGGTCATTCAAAATCCCCACCAATATAAGGTGTCAAGCCATTCGCCCAATGCTCGAAAGACATCACGTGACCTTGTGCCGTCACCAAAACCTTCCTACCGCGGCAAGTGGCAACCTGGTCACCGGATTGCGAGTAACCTACCCACTGTGGCAGGTAGAAATCAAATATTATGATTAATCGAATGAGCTCACGTTACTTCATGGCGTCATCACAAAGTGCCCCAGCTGCGTTGTAGCAGGTTGGTTGCTTGATACCAATCCAGATAGAGAACCGAAATCAAAAAAGAGAAAAAAATGTGATATCTGCAATAGTCGACGCCGTCAGAGCATAGCTGCTACGGCAGCTAGCAGTCGGAATATTGCGGTTGATGGACCGACAATTGCAAAGAAACTGGCGCAGACCCACGCACAAGTTGCAACAGATGTTACGACAAATGTTAAATCTAATGTTATCGCTTTCCATTGTGGAGCTAGCTTGCGTGTCCACATGATTTTATTTATTTATTTCCGCCATACATATCTTTATCGCCACGAAGGAGTAATCGGGGGGGGGGGGGGGGGCAACAGCACATGCGAATAGCATTTCACCAGCTTACCTCACCTGAGCACGTTAAAGCGAAGTAACTACACTACAGAGGAACAGCCGACAAACCGAAAATTATACATGTCCATATTCGCATTGAAACAATCTGGTTGAAAAAGTTTTATTATCAAACATGCTAATTAGTTCATGCAGCCAGTTCCATCCACTTAAGTTCGGGAAAAAATTTCAGGAGACATGTAAGCTCCGCCTTAAGGGTATGATGCGATAGCCTAATGAGATAATTCCCATATATGCCATATATCATTATCTACTTTGCATTCGTAGATCCCTGGGAGTCCTCATACCCCTCCTAGCGCAGAGAAGTAGCGGTTACGCGATGCGCAACTGCCCTGCGACGGCAGGTCCTTCCAGTGGTGGGCCTTGTGTCGCCCCGATTGCTCTTGCGGAGTGACCAATCATTAACTGCCACCTGCCACGGTGGGCATTTCGCTCACTGTATGTTGGGCAGGTTGTGACGACACTAGAAGGTCACGGGACCCAGGCACCTGTCTCCTAGGTGCCTCTTGGGGGACCACCTGCCAGAGCCATGCCTCTGATTTTTCGCTCACAACACCGACGCCGGTAAAGCAGACAAGGAATTTTCTGGGGAGCGGCGCATTTAACGCTATCGAGTTAAAATTAAATTGCAGGATTCTTTATTTAACCACAATGTCTTTTTCCATCTGACCCCTCCGCAAAGAATGAAAAAATCATCAGCTGGGTCCCTCTGTTGGCGTCTATGTTAAGTGTGCTCCGCTGATAACCATACATCGTCGGCAAAAATTGGTGTCCTTGGCGAACCACGATGGTAGTTGAAGGTATTCCGCGAAGCTGCTGTGCTATTAAATATTTATTCTCAAACCAATTTTCACTGCATGAAGTGCATCTATATTTCGCCGTTCACGATCTGCCCGTCCATGCGTGCACGGTGGCGTAACTACACATTTAATCATTGATGCGCTCAACTATTGACGGAAGGCAGTACTGGTTTCTTCCTGTGTCTCAGGCCTCAGACTCTGTTCTTTGGCCTCCTCTCACGTGCCAGGTCTACAAAGTTTGTGTAACCGAACCTGAACAGCGCCGCATCGAAGCTCTGCGTATACTTGATGATCATAATAAAAGGCTCTCGATGTTGGACATACAAAAAAAAGTTGCCTTCCGTCAAGCTTGCGATCCGCCACTGGCGGCGATAAGCTCAAGTTAATAATGTTTCAACTTAACACGAAGCCAATATCTAGCCTCAAAACAGAAATGTAGGTAAAACCTGCAATCGGGATATAAGTATAAAAATTAAATATTCTAGCGTTATCCGTACAGCTCACAGCTCAACAAGGCTGAATATAAACAAAAGTGTCTGTCATCTCGAGATATCTGTTAAAGGGGCTAGTGCGTTACTGAAGCTGCGAATGGAGCTAGATGGTTCTCCGTAATTCACTTCAGCACTGCGGTGCTCTAAGTGCGAAGAGAACAGGAGGATGTAATTTATTCAGCAGTGCGTTAGTGTGGGTGCGGAGAAGAAGAGGATGTAATTAATTAAGTAGTGAGCTACTTTGGATAAGCAGAATAAGATGTAGCTCAGTTCAGCAGTGCGCTAATTTGGGTGCGGACCGCAACAGAACGATGTAGCAACGCTGGGAACGGGCAGAGCGTGCTGTTTGCTAATTGGGTGAACGCCTGCCCGACTGGCATTACAAGCTGGAGGAACCAAAACAGGTTTAAAGCCAAACACGAGTTGGCATCAGCCAACTGGGCCCCAATCAACCAACTCTCTCACCAAATGATTTGGGTGTCATTTTGCTAGGAAGGTAGTGAAAATATTTTTTCTGCTGTTCCGCTGGAATGAAACAACCGTATAAGAGAGAGAAAAAGACAAGGAGAAAACATTTCATACTTTCCTCATGACCAGGATCGAGAAAGTGGCACCGGTGACTGTGTCGCAAAAAGACGTCAGAGACGAGTAACTACATATGAGAATATAGATGCAGCCACCTATTGCAGCCAGCAGCCAGAAACATGAGGAGGACCCGTCAGTAAACAACGCCGTTTTAATCGCTGAGACATTTCAAGAATAAAACCATCGAAATCATTTTGTTGAGTTTACAGCTGGACACTTATATATATATATATATATATATATATATATATATATATATATATATATATATATATATATATATATATATATATATATATATATATATATATATGTATGTGTGTGTGTGTGTGTGTGTGTGTGTGTGTGTGTGTGTGTGTGTGTGTGTGTGTGTGCGTGCGTGCGTGCGTGCGTGCGTGCGTGCGTGCGTGCGTGCGTGCGTGTGTGTGTGTGTGTGTGTGTGTGTGTGTGTGTGTGTGTGTGTGTGTGTGTGTGTGTGTGTGTGTGTGTGTGTGTGTGTGTGTGTGTGTGTGTGTGTGTGTGTGTGTGTGTGTGTGTGTGTGTGTGTGTGTGTGTGTGTGTGTGTGTGTGTGTGTGTGTGTGTGTTCTTTACGTGGCATCCAGCACGTCAATTCGACAATAAGACTTCACATCCAGCCAAGCCATTAAAGTGTTTTGTTCAGATATTATAAGGTCTCCCTTTCAGTGTCGAGAAACAATCCCCTTTAATGATTACTGATTGAAGCATACAAAAGGAAGCAGCTTTCAACGCTACTTGTTCTATAGGTCAAGCATACAGCGCCGTATGTGAGGACTAATTCCTACGCGTGCCTTCATCAACTGCTGCCTGGTTCTGTGTGCGTGTGTGCATGAGCATTTGCAAGTGCGGGACACGCATTTATGTCCGCGTATATTGCGGGCGCATGTCTATTTGTATATATGCGACAAAGCTCCGCCAGAAGAGGAAGAGACACTGTATTAAGGTCCAGGTGCGCAATGGGCTGGGAACTAGAATTCATTTGAATTCTATAGAAATCTATATATTTCTATAGAATTTAAGGGTAGCAATGCGCGCGTGGTTGGGCGGTTCAGCGGCCCATTTCCGCGCCATCACACTTCGCTCCTTTCCAATATTCTGGACGGCTACATGATGGATTCACGGTATACCTCCAGGGGCTTCCCGCTGGTAGCATGCAACCGATTGTCTTGCCCTAAAAGGTTATATTCGGCCGCATTTTCACTTATTTTTTAATACACTCTGTATATATAGCATGAGAGAGACGCTCTCCTGCATGACCTAAGCACCCTCTACGCCTTTATGTCGGCATGGCTATCACAACTCCAATCATGCTGCGTCACCTCTGTGCCTGAATTCTTGAATTTCCTCCCACTGTGGCCGGCCATATTTTCTCGTTAAATTTAAGCACTGATGACGCATCCTGAGAAGTTCTGGATGTGCCAGAGTAAAGCGTCGTTCGCATTGTTTACTCGAAGGTCCAAGAACTGAAAGGCGCGCGATTGATCTTGAAGTTTCATGAGGCAGTGCTTGGACATAGATTCTTTTTTTTCCACCCGTGCATGCAGGTAGGTATACTGCTCACACTATGGGGGACTAACCCCTACTGTCCTTGGTTATATTATAACTACCTCTACACAAAGTAATTTTTAAGGCAAGTCCAAGTCTTTACACGCGCGAATTAACCCTCAGAAATCTCACAGGACGGCTTCCGGGATCTCCAGTAATTAGGGCTCTTAGTCCTCAAAAGGGCAAGAACACTTTCCTCCTCAACACTCTAAAGCTTTGAAGTACAATTCAAGGGGCCCTACTATACACCTGATGTATTGGGAACTAGCAAGCCGAGTGGCCCGGAAACTTCTGGAAGTGACTCTGCGTAGAAACACGCCCAAACCGTGTCAAGTCCGTCCAGCTTCAAGTGCCGTCAGGCTTTCGCTGCCAGAAGATACACGCCCCGTTTTCATACCAAGATCAAGACTAACGTGATTTTCTCGATGTAACACAGCGAAAAGGACAAGTATGCATCAAGGTAGGGATGGTTGTATAATATCGCTTAGACGTGGGCAGGCTTCGTCCGCGTGTGCAGGTTGTCCTAGAGTTTCATCCTACAAGAGGAAGCAGTGCATACCGCGAATCGCCAAGCGGTCTCCGTATTATAATACACCCGAAGACAACTGGAACTTCTTCATGGGCGGCAGCGAAGGAGTTTCAGATGGGAGATGCGCGATCGGTGTCGATTTCCGCCGTAAGCAGCAGCAGCAACAGCAGCAGAAGCAGCAGCGGCAGCAGTGGCAGCAGCGGCTCTAGTGGCTGTAGCGGCTGCAGCAGCAGCAGCAGCGACAGCGGAGGCAGCGGCAGCAGCAGCAACGGCAGCAGCAGAAGCCGCATCAGCAGCAATCAGCCACATCAGCAGCGGCAGCAGCACCAAGCAGCCGCATCAGCAGCGGCAGCTGCAGCAGTAAGCAGCCGCAGCAGCAGCAAGCAGCAGTAGCAAGCAAAGGCAGCGGCAGTACCAGCGGCAGCAGTAAGCAACAGCAGCGGCGGTAGCAAGCAGCAGCGGCAGCAAGCAGCAGCCACAGCAGCAGCCGCCGCAGGAGCCGCAGCAGCCGCATCAGCAGCGGTCGCCGCGGTAGCAGCAGCAAACAGCAGGCGCATCAGCAGCGGCAGCAGCGGCAAGCAGCCGCAGCAGCAGCTTCAGCAGTAAGCAGCAGCAGCGGCGGCAGCAAGCAGCGGCCGCAGCAGTCAAGCAGGCAGCAGCAAGCAGCAGCAGTCGCAGCAGCAAGCAGCAAGCAGCAGCAGCAAGCCGCAAGCAGCAGCACCAAGCAGCAAGAAGCAGTAGCCGCATCAGCTGCGGCAGCAAGCCGCAGCAAGCAGCTGCAGGCAGCAAACAGCAGCGAGCAGCAAGCAAGCAGCAAGCAAGCAAGCAGCAAACAGCAGCAAGCAGCTGCAGGCAGCAAACAGCAGCAAGCAGCAAGCAAGCAGCAAGCAAGCAAGCAGCAAACAGCAGCAAGCAGCAAGCAAGCAGCAGCAAGCAAGCAGCAAGCAGCAGCAAGCAGCAGCAAGCAGCAGCAAGCAAGCAGCAAGCAAGCAGCAAGCAGCAGCAAGCAAGCAACAAGCAGCAAGCAAGCAGCCAGCAGCAAGCAAACAGCCAGCAGCAGCAAGCAGCAGCAAGCAACAACCGGCAGCAAGCAGCAGCAAGCACCTGCAAGCAGCTGCAAGCAGCTGCAAGCAGCGGTGGCCACTCCACTTCGTGGGACCGTGGCCGGCGGTTTAATGCGGCACAGGCAGCAAGCTTTCAATTGGCCTCGCGCTTCCACAGCTCTCGCAGGTTCTTACACGCAGGCTTCCCGTCTTTTAAGCGATCTGCCACGTGCACCTCGCTTGGTCACCCAGCCGCTTTTAAGCAACATCCGAGGCGACTCGATCACTGATAGCTGCCATCTAAATCAAGCGGTGTAAGCATTTTACGGCATCATCTGTGATGTGCAGTATCTTTTAACTTTGATTGTAACGCCGGGCCACTGATAGAACAGAGGTGCAGTCAATGAACACATTACAGCAATGTGGTACTAAAACTCTCTCCCCTAATTTTCCCTATAAATTTCTCTTATTCCAAAGTGTTGTGGTCGATACAGATAGCTCGATGAAATGATCGTTCGGCGACGAGAGCTGTGTGAAGAGCGCAAAGGATCAGAAGCTTAAATTATGTCGTTAGCACCATAATGTTGCGCAAAAATATATATATATGGCTGACGACAATTGGTCCGCACTGAGATATATAATTGAAACCCGAAAAAGAGCAGATACTATTCGAATTATGCAGAGATCAAATTAAGGGAAGAGTTTACATGACCTTGATGTCCACGGGACAGAATGCATCATTTCGAAAAAACCGATATTCTGAATTAATCGAGTTAGAGTAAAAACAACTTCCGCTAATTGTATTACAGCACATATTTACCATTCGTAGTAGCCTTACTCCACTCGCTCGTTACTTTGTCAACTAATCTGAGATACAAAATGGAGTATTCGAGGTTCGAAACTTTGCTGAGGAATCAGAGCTCAAACAAGGGGAGCAAGCCACCGTTATTATAGGACCGTGGTCAGGGCTATTTTCCAACAGAAAATTACAAAGTTTTTATCATCCTGTACAGCGGATAAATGACAGGAATAGCTGTTCACCACCCCTCTTTCCTCTATCTGTATTTCGCATAAGTGTGCTCACTCCGTGACCGACCTGGGTAATATTGTCCTTAGACTTCAGCTTATAAAAGTGATTTCGTTGGTTTGCTTCTAGGTTTTAATGGGGTTTAAAGTCCCAAAGAGATTGAGGCTAGGAGGGAAAACGTAGAGCTCCGGAAAATTTCGACCAACTGGAGTTGTTTAACGTAAACTGATACCCAAGAGTACACTGTCCTCTACCATATTGTCTCCATTGAAATGCGACCGCCGCGACTTAGATTGAACCTGGTTCTTTCGGGTCAGCACACGAGCACCAAAATCACTGAGCCACAGCGGCGGCGCAGATTTCGTTCTTAAAAGCTACAATGTATACACCGATTCCGTATTCCCCGTATACCGCGACTAATCGTCACTACATCAAGCTTGAAAACAAAATCGCCTCTTCCATCGTATAATTCACAGAAAGTTCATATTTATGCTTCCATTGCCTTTCCAGCAAAGATAACCGAAAAATCTCGTTGCAAAGTGCACTCAACAATTCTTCAAACTGAACCATTTTTCACCTTCGGCAGAGATACCCGGGTTTTTAAGCACACTGGCGCATGACCGCACTGCGTAAATTAAGTTACTACGTTATGGTATTTCACCGCTGCATCAGATTATAATGCACATCCTTAACTGGCAGCGGGCTACATTACCCACGATTCACTCTGCAAAAATTGCACCCTAAAGAAGCGTGCGGTGCCTTTTTTTTCAACGCTTAATCTGCGTAGGTTCTATGTGTCTCCGTGTTTAATGATAACGCTTACGAAACACTTTGTTTAAACTGAGAAATTTTCTGTCCTTACTCCATGCCTTTTTGTGTACACACTTGAACCAGCCGAGCAAGCACTCCAATAATTGCACCTAAATGCAGAAAAGACGAGTTTTGCGATGCAATAAGAGTAATTTCAGAGCCTCTGCGCAGCTTTTTTGGTTAAAAATTGTGAATATTGGAATATTGTAACGTGCTGTTAAGAAAATATTGAAAATATTAAATCACTGTTCTGATCTGTAGTAAAATCACTCTTTTAAGTTTTTTTCATCGCTTGCATCAATTAGTTAAGACTTCCATAGTGACCAGCGTGGAATGTTTTTGATGATAGCAAAAACATTGATACCAAAAAATGCAAGCCTGCTCAAGGGAGATGTGTCGATATATTGGTTGCTACTGTGAATTCTTACAATAGATGGAAAAAATTGGCACTCATAAACAATTTTCCTTAGAAAATGGTTTTCTCTTATAATGTTTGGCGTAAATAACGAGGTTTTTCCACACTTAGTGCTTCTGAGGACCCCTTTCTTTGTTTCGTGCCGTCTCCTTTGCTCGCGTCTTCGTTAAGTATCCTCAGCATCTAGGCTACCTGAGCACACTTGTAAGAAAGCTGCTTCTCAGTTTTGTCATATACGTGACATCGGCACACGTAAACGCAGAAACAGCGGAGCGAGAAAGCACGTCTTCATAGGCAAATTTTCTCGTAATGAACGACAACAAAAAGCTGAGTAGACTACATAGTTAAGTAAACAGGTAGGCTGACAGAAAGGCAGTCAGGCAGGATATTCTCTGCATTAATAAACTACTCTCTTGATATTCTCCACCAAAGCTCTAGATGAATGTTTTTACTTTTTGAAAATTGAGCATGTCCTAGATATTCCAAATCAATAATGCTTCGCGGATTCCCGCGGTGTAATCGTGCACTGGGTGTTGAAATGACTTATACTGGATAAAGATAAGCTCTATCGTTTCCCTGTATTGCATGCAACCAAGAGCAAACGTCATCAGTGTTGTCGGAGTTTAGCCTGCAAAATTTCCTCCTCAAGCCCTCAGCCCTAGGCACGAAATCTAAAACACTCCTTTTGGAATTGTCAAAATTTTTCCCTTTCAATCTTAGCTTCAGCCGTCCTATAGAACTCTAACTTCTGCTTACCCAGCATTTCCTCTTTCCAGTGAGTATGTTCAAAGCATCTAACTATCTCTCTGAAAGTTGTGGTATCCTTTATTCCTTCCCTTTGGCAGTTGCATTTATTACCAAGCCATCTAGTTCTTCACCTTCAAAATTTCCGCCACCCATCGTTTCTCATTATTATGCCTCAACCGTTTTTCATATTCCACCTTATTTTTTGCCTCACGCGCTTCGAATTTTTACCATCCCACCTTGAGCTGCTTCATTAGAAGTGCTTCCAGTGCCCCCAGGGCAAGTATACTGACTGTGCTCTGTTTTAGTTCAAGTGCTGAATTTGTGGCAGATCTCACCACACCGCAGTGCTTGCAGACGCTGCTTCCCGATAATATTCCACATTTCCAGATCGGTCAAATAACTTCATATTTGTTATTTTATCAAAGCACGCATTTTTTTATGAAAGTTGCGTTTTTATTGTTTTTTTATAATTTCCGTTCTTTGGTCTCGCATGTAGTACCCGCCATCAGTTATCCAGATTCCAAAATACTTGTGTGCCTTAACTATAGATAAGTAGAGTTTCGTAGCGCAATAGTACCAGTCTCCTCATTTTTTACCCTGACTCCCGGTTTTTCAGCACTCACAATCATTCCTAGAGCCTCTGCCTCTTTTCAGCAAATGTCTAGAAAATCTTGAAGGCTTCTTGTGTCATGTGCTAGAAGAACGATTTTATGGGCATATAGCAGTCCCAGTATGCAACTTGTCTGCAGTTAGACCCTTCGCTGCCACGGCGCTGTAAACCCTAATTTGCTCGTTTTTATCTTCCGTTCAATCTCCCTGATTTCCACCACAAGTAAAAGTCGCGATAAAGGACATCATTGCGTAAGTCCCTTTTCCACCGCAACTTTTTCCACGCGCTCAATTTCTTACCAGTTTGGAGCTACCTTGTTTTCTTGTAAATTTCTTTCAATAAATATATTTTTACACTTTCCACAACCTCTTCTTCCCAAGTTTGAAATAACAGGGCATGGTTTACATTGTCATAAGTCAGAAACAACACAGCGGCAGGTAATATTGAATACAGCTGGCTATACACATCAGTTTTGACAATGTTTACTGTTTTCATTTGCGGTGTACGTTCACTTAAGCCATGCAAGCAATTTCCGTGACGGCAATTGATTTTTCCTCAATTGTCGCCATTATCCAATGATGCTTATATGCGAAAACTCAAAAGCGCGTGAACGGGTGCCGAAGCAGCCGCGAAAATTTTGATAGAACGGCTGCGGCGCTGTGCATATTTGCAAACAGAAAAAAAAGTGCTATAGAAAAACTGTAAAAAGAACGGCACCTTTTGCACATCTGACCTAAGGCACTTCTCATAATTATTTCTTGTTTACAATAGGCAGTTGATTGATTTTGGTACCGGCCTTTGAAAGCCACACGCTTGGTGGACTGAGGGAAAGTTGAGGCACAAAGGCTCTCACACGCTGTGGCGAACACAAATGCCATGTGCCGCGGCCCACATGAAAAGGTCTCAATGCATTTTGTGCGCAAACATGCATACAGAAAGAACGCAGAGGAAATGTGTCATCTTCTGGATCAAAACATTTATATGTGTCTGAAAAAAAAATTGCCTCAATTTTTTCTCACAGCTTTGTATTGTCACTGCGTGACCCACCCTCTGCGCGACAGGAAGAAACAGTATATCGATCTTCGTACAAGGCTACATAGCGATTACAGCAATTTACAAACAATGCGCTAGATGTCAGAGTGCTTTTGCACTCAACGAGGCGTTTCTGTGGGTCCTTTAGAAATGGGACAGCATGACACCGCTGGTGGCATATCTCTTTATACAATAAATTTTCCATTCTACCTGTAGGAACCTTGTTAGGAAGCCCACTTTCCTGAGTTCATTTTTATTCTGTAAAGAAGCCGTAAATGCTCAACAGGACTAAATCAGTCATCTTTGCCGCAAGATCCTTCACATAAGCTATATATAAGGTTGATTTCCGACGGAAATTTTAAATCACTTGACGGCACATTGCACATAGGGGCCAGTGCTGAGAAAAACTACCGCCCCTAAAAGAAGGTGACTGCATGTGGTCATGCTGCTTGCCATCCAGTAACCTGCTTGCTTTGCATGGTAGCTTTACAGATAATAATATCTGAGCAGTTCAATTTACAGCACAGCACCGCATCAAACTACGGAAGCCATTGGGCACGTTTGTTTCTGACCGCTGGACCAGTGAGACAACAGTGAAGCCTCGAACTATATATAGTGATCCTCTCAGGGTGTCCTCCTTCATTAACAGTTTTTGAAAGGTGGCCTTAGGAATATTTGGTGAGATAAGCATGGTTTGAGACAATTGTACTCGGAATATATAGCATATTTCACTTTCTGCAATGATTCGAAAAGCACCAACTTCTCCCTTTCTTACCGTTTGGTCATCTCATAGCGCTATTCAACCATTTCTGATCGGCGATACTGAAAAAAACGCGCTCACAATTTTGTTCTAATTTTTGATCATTTATTAGGAACACTGTACGTTTCCTCGAATTCCGCATGTGTGTCATTTCTCAGGCGCTCACAAAACCGACACTTGGTTTCTATGAGTCTTTCTAAGAACATAACAAACCTGAACGTATTAGGAACCTGAAAGAATGGTTCTCCATGCGAAAGCGTTACTTGCTCTGTTTAATGGCGTCGTTTGCAGTTCGACACTGGGTGGCGTCTGTTAAAAAAAGAAGGGGAATGTGATCAGCACCCTGCTTTCACATATAAAGCGAGATGAAGTGGCATTGATGACGTACAAATGACATTGGAATTTTTCGGACCATTTCTGGTTGAGGGAGCTTCCGTGCCCAGTAATTTGTTGGAATTTGCCGCAGCCTGGTTTTCCCGGGCTCTACAAGCTGGCGAAGAAGAACACGGACATAAGTACCGACGGACGTGCTCATAACGAGTCTCGGAGAAAACTCCTCAAGGTGCTTAAAATAAACTATTCGCTGCAGGCTGTTTGTCTACTTGGTCAACTTGATACTGTTAGAAGACAGTGTAAAAGGAACGAGTTTGATGATCCACTACGTGTCAGAATCCGCCATCAGGAATTTCAGTTCTGAACTACATTAAAACCAAATTGTCCTTAATGACGCACGGGAAACGTTCTCTCAAAGATTTCCGCCGCTCTATTCCAGAAGGTGCAGTCAGACACAAAGGAAAAATGGGTCTTCTCACAAGAGGCAGTATTGCTACGCAACACAGTTATCCACAACGCATGCGTTGACATTCCGCACTCAAGCAAAGAAAAAACAAACTGAAATTCTTGGGAAATGGACGTTGTTTGAAGAGTCATTTCACTGTACAACTTCACTGCAGTTCAGAGCTTCTATTCTAAGAGCATTAGCCACATTTATGTTTTACGGCCATAACGAGGTACATGGGAACGTAGGCGCTGCCAATGCAAACTCTTCAAAAGATATCGCCATTCCCGGTTTGATGGCATATTGGTACGAGACCTTCTACTCGAACGGGAACCGCGATATATTTATTGATGCGTTTATTTTATGCGCTGAATGTCTTTTGCTCTCGAATGGGAACAGGAAGGACGCTGACCCTTTGTCAGGCATCCTTTTGCCTTTTGGTCTACGCCCTAGGCAACTGTACCACACATTGTTAGAATAAACTCTGACTCTTTGACCGCTGCCCATGCTTGACATCTTGAACGAAGCAAACTGGGGTTCCTTCTTGTTGCCTCTGCGCTCATTTTCTGTTTTTTTGTTCTTCGTGCTGGCTGACAATAAACAGACAAGAGCTAGGACAAGGTCACCGGATATGCCCTCTGACATGTCCATGTTCCTCCCAGCCTCTTTCTTTGCCTCATCATCGTCCATACATAGCGTAAGGTGGGTTTTTCCACCTGGCGTTGTTTGTGGCTTTAGGCTCGTGGGTATCCTTCCATTTTCTATTTCCGAAGCGAATTCGCTTCCAGGCTAGCCCTTCACGTTTTCCGGGAAGCCCTTGACACGCTCGAAAAGCTGGAGGTTGCCCTTTACTAAAAGCGTGTGGCTCCCTGCGTCGTAGAAAGAACGCTTAAGCATAGTACTCCAAAACGCAGTGTCCATGACAACGTCATTAACAGCACGTTAGGTTTTCATTTCAAGAGAACAGCGTGAGAGGAAATCTTACGACTGAAACATATCCGGCGTGCCTGTTCTGCGCTCAGCAAAACGGCAGCATCTGTAATACATTCTTTGCCATCACTGTTTCTAACAAAGGAGAAGCGTGGAGTCGTCGAATCTAGATATCCGCTAGCCAGCATTTTTCTTTCCACAGCTGTGCACAGCAATTATCCACATTTGGAAAAGGGTTGAGCGAGTTCCTCAGCAGAGTTAAAGAAGCCGCTCTTTTACGTCCATCTAGAGATTTGGACAGAAACGAAATTTCCGCTGCAGCCGCTTCAAACAGCTTATCTGCTTTTATTAATTTTTTAATTATTGGATACCTTTATCGCCCGTAAGGCTTTACTGCAGGAGGGCTACAAACGTTTACTGTCACTTTACATATTATTTCAACGCATGGTAAAAAGCATGGTTCATCGAAATATACATAGTGCTTGATGGCAAACTGTTCCATTCTCACTCAGTTTTAACAAAACAAAGAGTAACAGAAGACGTCACCGCCTACAAGAAAGTTAATAATACTAATAATAATAATTGATTTTGGGGGGAAAGGAAATGGCGCAGTATCTGTCTCATATATCGTTGGACACCTGAACCGCGCCGTAAGGGAAGGGATAAAGGAGGGAGTGAAAGAAGAAAGGAAGAAAGAGGTGCCGTAGTGGAGGGCTCCGGAATAATTTGACCACGTGAGGATCTTTAACGTGCACTGACATCGCACTGCACACATGCGCCTTAGCGTTTTGCCTCCTTAAAAACGCAGCCGCCATGGTCCAGTTAAAACCCGGGAACTCCGGATCAGTAGCTGAGCGCCCTAACCACTGAGCCACCGCGGCGGGTCTTCAAATCGTGGTCCAGACACTTCGATATATAATTTAATGCCTGGATATACTTTTCGTGGTTGATGCCTGTCTTAGAGTAATAAACGTTATGAAATATTTTAATCTGGCATTTCTTCTACGATCATTTAGCTCTTGCTATTAAAGTTCATGCTTGCTTTCTGTCATGCTAAGTTTCGGGCTCTAATTTCCAAGGAAAAGTCTGCCCTGCTCTGGATTTTTTATAATTTTTCTATAAGCACAGCTGTGTGAGGATCCCAACAAACACACGCATACTCAAGTATTTGTCGAACATCACTGAAGCATAGCTGGATTTTTAACTTACTTGTAAGACGACTGAAATTCCTCCTCAAGAAACCCAAAACTGATGCCGCCCTATTTCCAGTATAGTTAACGTGCCTCTTGCACTGTAAATAGGATGTAAAGAAAGACTCCCAGATATTTAAGTTCCTTATTGTGCCTAAGGTAATCTCATCATTTTTACACTTAAACGGATGGCAAGCGCGTTTTCTTTTAAAGGCACGTGTACAGCTTCGTTTATATTTAATGGCATATCACAACGGGCCCACCAACCTGCTATGGTATCTAAATCATCTTGCAAGACTTGTGAATCAGAATTTCCACTAATTAGTCTATAAACACAATCATCAGCGAGAATGCTAAATGAAAACCGTATACCAATTGAAATATCATTATTATAGAACAAAAATAACAGTACACCCACCACAGAATCCTGGGGAACTTCCGAAGTCACTGGCGTATATTGAGAAAAAACGCCGTTCAGAACAACAGCCTCTCTCCGTAATGACAAATGTTGGGCAATCCATTTAATAATATTACAGTCAAGCTTATAAGCTTCTGATTCGGTAAGGAGGAGGCTATGTGCAACTACATCGAATGCTTCGCGGAAATCTAGAAAAACACAGTCAACAACCTGTCGCTCATCAATTTCCAAAGCCAAATCGGGGGACAAGCTCTAGCAACTGTGTATCGCACGATAAACCTTTCCTGAATCCATGTTGGCGAGGACTTAAGAGATTATTTTGGTTAAATGAGTTATGACGCAGCTATATATTCCATACTCCATAATTTTACAGGGGATACTAGTCAAGGTGACTGGTCTGTAGTTCTGAACGGAGTTTGTCATCCCACTCTTATAAATAGGAACCACTCGCGCTAACTTCCAATCACATGGCAAGACAATTTCATTGAGGTACTTTTGGAACAACCGCGTAAACTAAAAGAATAACGTATGATGTCATCATGTTATGTCATCAGGACCACACGCCTTGGCCTGGTTCACATCTTTCAACAATTTACAGACTCCACTAACACAAAAGATGACTTCCTGCATACGGTCAATCTGCGCAGAAAAAGAAAGAGAGACTTCACGTTAACTAGGCGGCATAAATAAAGATAAAAAGTAAAGGCTAAAACATTAAACTTTCTCCTCGTTGTGAGAAACATTATCCGCGCATTTTTTTTAATCTAGTAGAGAGTATTTTTCTTTGCCATTACGTTTCACATACCTCCAAAATTGTTTTGTGTCCATGGAAGGCCTTTCGCCTAGATGCGAAAATTACAAGTCTCTTGCAATGAAATATTTTCGTCTGAATTCAATTTTTATTCCTTTCAGCAAGGCCGAACACTCCGACGACTTAGATTCCTTGTACCTCTCATACAATCGGCACTACTTTCGAATTAATGCACGCAACTAAGCGTTAAAGTATGGTTTGTTTCGATTTCTACCAAACGATATAATTCTCGACGGTACAAAAGATTCGCGTAGATCAAACAGTTTTTGTATTAAAATATTGCATATTTGTTCTATATTTAGGTTATCCGCAAGGGCATCGAAAGTTGGGAAGTACCTCTCGAAAGCAGCGTTGATCGCATCGTTGTTCGCTCTGCTATAGGAATGAAGCTTTCTCAGGTGTTTTCGCAGCCTTCGCATACACAACCGTTAAATCTGCGAGAACAATATTGTGGTCGCTTAGCCCTGGAAACACCCGTAGATTGAATACGACATCAGGCACCTTACAAAGCAAGAGATCAAGTACAAGGCCAGTTCCGTCAGTTCGCGATGAGTCACGAACATATTGAGAAAAACTGTCTTGGACCATTATATCAAAAAAGTTGAACATAAACTCCCTCGCGCAGTTTCTTTTGGTTCGCTAGCCGACCATTCGATATCCGGAAGATTACAATCCCCCCCCCCCCTAGTACAAGACAGTCGTTGTTGATTATTTCAAGAAATTTAGATAAACAAAGCAGTGGCTGTAACGACGGACCAGGAGGCCAATAAAATTACCCAAGAACCAGTGTTTTTTCCATTCGGCAACCTTATTCGACAAAATATCAATTCAGTTTCAGTATCAAACAATTCCAGCTGAGCGCATGGAATATCGTTGTGAACAAGAATAAGCACCCCTCCGCCATGTTTACAACGGTGTCTACGAAAACACTGGTATGTGCTGGGAAATACCTCAGTACTGAGGACATGCGAGTCAAGCCATGATTCTGTGCCTAGTATAATGGTCGGTTAAACGGTATCAAGAAGAAAATGAAAGTCATCAACTTTATTTTTTATACTGCGGCAGTTGGTCAACGAAACGCTGATAGGGCATGCGCTCTACTTCGTCATATCTCCCGTACAGCTTCGGCTTCACTATCCCATTGAAAGCGCCTGCTGTCCATTTGAAGCGTATCGTATTTCAGGACTGGTTTCACTCCGCCTTCATTATTTTGCTTGGCGTAAAGACATAGTTTCCTTCCCTTATCTCGGACAGTACGAGAAAAGTCTCCGGATAAGGCAATGCTCGATCCCTCGAGCTTGTATGCCCATGAAAACACAGCCTGGCGTGCTTTAGAAGCAATAAAACGCACACTGTTAATCCGCATTTTATCTTCAGAGTGTGCACCGAGCCTGTAATCACGTTCGATGGATACCGAAGGTAATTCAAGCTTCGTAGTGCACTGATTTATCATGCGCTCCTCGGACGTGACTGCCGTCTCAATGGGATCCGAATCAGTTACGCCGTAAAAGATCAAATTATTGCGCCTTTCCCGGTTTTCAAAGTCATCAATTTTTTTCGCGATTCCTATAAACATTTTATGGTCGTGTCGTTGCTGATCTTCAACACTAGTTAAGGCTACTTCGATGGTATCAATCTTCTGCAGCTTAGTTTTCAAAGAAAGAAGGCGAGCTTTCATGTCTGACACGTCTACGGTAAGCTACGATAACTTTGAAAGTATTGCATTTTGGCCATTCAGCAGCTCTAGAATTTGCTCAGTGGATGGACCTAACATCTCCACCACAGAGCAGCAAAATTAAGAAGTAAAATGCCAAACTAAGTAAAAGCAAAAAACGTCTCTTTACACGCACATGATTTGATCGCGTGAAACCACGCCGTCGACAGTCAAAAGTCAAACAAAGCACTTGGGGTGGAACCAGCAAAACATAGCGGGATGCCTTCAAAGGCAGAAAAAAAAAACAACCTGCGTAAGCAGTAGAAAGCATTTAAAGTTCCCTGCCATCTCGCCGGCTCCACGGTTCTTGAGCTGCTGCTGTTGCCGAATTCAAAAGAAAATCCTAACTCGCACAAAATGTAAACCGAAAAACCTAGAGTGGTGTGCGTTACGCTAACGCAGCATCCTCCAAAGAAGACTATCTTTAGCTGAATGCCGGGCAGGCAAGCATGAAAACAAGATAAGAAAATAGGGTTCTTGCGTTCATGGGGATTTAACGTCCCAAAGCGACTCAGGCTATGAGGGATGCCGTAGTGAAGGGCTCCGGAAATTTCGACCGCCTGGGGTTCTTTTACGTGCACTGACATCGCACAGCACACGGGCCTCTAGAATTTCGCCTCCATCGAAATTCGACCGCCGCGGCCGGGATCGAACCCGCGTCTTTCGGGCCCGCAGCCGAGCGCCATAACCACTCAGCCACCGCGGCGGCTAAGAAAATAGGGTTTGACTATGTGGTCACGGCCGTCGTATTTTGGTCTGAACGGAAGTCACTGCGAGAGCCATGACCTTGTTGAGGAGGCAACATAGGCTTATAATAGTATTTCTTGACCACAAGGAAAGACTTCTTATATTTATCTGGTGGTTATGATTTTTCCTTGGAGTTTCCGCCCACTCCAGAAAGCATGGCCGTGGGGTGTGAGCGAGAGGTGCAGGCAAACGAAATTAAAGATGTGCCTAGCGGCAGGCAATGTTGCAGCGAGGTCACCTGTACGCGAGACACAAGCAGCTTCAAGCTCTGTACCCACAAGTTCAGAAGAACGGAACTTAGTCGATTCCGTGCAATTTCATTGGAGAAGAAACCACGCACGACGCGTCACCGGATAATTATGATACCATACGGACAAAAGTGTTTCAATATACACTTTGCACCTGCATTCTCGACTTGAAAAATCGACTGTATTTTTCAGGTGTCAAAGACACCATGAGACACCCCACATTGAAGCCTATCCTGTGCTTACGCCAGCCAGCCACATTTTCCCTCTACAACAAAAAATTCGTTGATCTTTTCTTGATTTCTTTTTTCCAGTTTTTTATTTTCTGTTTTGCAGTACCGTGTTTGCCGTTGAAATAGCTAATGGTCGTTTCTGCACCTTTTGCAGGTTATTTAGTGATTAAACTCCAGTCATAAATCAGGGCATTGTGTCTCTCACAGTCATCTTTTGACATGTATTGTGCGCTGTATTTCGTCTCAAGATAAGAGCCTGACCCTGTTCCCGACTAAGGGGATGCGCGCATGTACGACTGGGCTTTCCGTCATGAAAAAGTACAAAACTGCTGTTTCAATGACCCATAGTGTATTAATTGCTTACAAAATACAGCACCACAGCTACTATAACTCTGACCCTCATGTTTTGGCTATGAAAGACGGCAAATCAAAGCTGGTGGGGGGCCCCTTGCCTTGTTTTCGCGAAGGTGGACTGTCTCTGGAAGCGGCAGCGCAGGCGAGCAAACGTAGAGAAGTCTTCGAAAGAACGCAGTCAATAAAAAGCGGACGGAGTTCACCGAACGGAACAGGGACTGAACCAAGCATGTTCTGCACTAGACAGATGTAAACACAACGTACGTTATTATTATTAACCGAGGGCACCTTAATCTGGTGGATGTGAGGAAAGAGAGAGACCTGAGGACGAAACAACCCGATGTGATTTCGCCAAATTTCTCATGGTACATTCAAGTTGCAGAAAAAATTATGCGATTAAACTCCTCAGTGTTGAGATAATGTCGACGAAAGATCGTGTGATGGGAGTGCTCGCCGCGTCCGCTGAGACCTGAGTAATATATATCTCCCCGACCGTCGAGAAACGTTCAAACCAGCACCACATCATTTTGCTTCCGCGCGGAAGTCCCGAATGTTTGTATTCATTAACAAGGTAACTGTAATGCTTCGCAACTAAAGATGCTGGCGGCCGCTGGGTTTCCAAGCTGTGTGATTTCACCTTCGTGAAAGAGAGAGGTGAAACAACAAACTGGCGGTCATACCACATATGTGATACGAGAAGTTCAGAAACTGAAGAGTCTGGACAAAAGACTGAAGCTGGCCATTGCTTTTACAACAGTGCTGAAGCTCGGTTGATTATGTGGCACGATTAAGAAGTGAATTATGAACGTATACCGCCCCAATTTGGTTCCTAAGCTCTGTTATGGACTGAAATCAACTTTTACGAGTTGGGCATGCCTGTGCTCTAGTACTCCGGCTGGGTATTCTTGTGGTAAAAAATATTTGGTAGACAATATGCCGCATAAATATAGCGTTGCGTCAACGCAGAAATGGGCTGTGTAATTCTGGATATTATTACGTGTCACTTCACTGTCGCGATGACAACTGTGCGTCATGATTTAACGTTATTTTGTTTTTGCGCTTTGACCAATGTACCAGACAGTAACCGAGTCATTTTTATCTAAGAAGTCGCACATGCCTAATCCGATCCCCCAGTAGCTTTCTAAGACCGCAAATGAAAGTTAGGAACTTGGCTTTTGTATGACAGTGATTCTGTTCTACTCCGTCACAAACCTATCTACCAGCTCTTTCAGCGAAGACTAACTAATTCTCAAAAACTAGTTTCTCGAGGTAAAAATATAGTTTTTTTCGGAATAATATTAATAGTGTCGGCGGACGCCAGAAGACCGGTGAAGAGTTTTAAGTAGTAAGCCGAATAACTTAATATTAAAAATGGTTTGGCTTATGGGGGTTTAACATCCCAAAGCGACCCAGGCTATGAGGGACGCCTTAGTTAAGGGCTCCGGAAATTTCCACCACCTGAGGTTCTTTTATGTGCACTGACATCGCACACTACACGGGCCTCTAGAATTTCGCCTCCATCGAAATTCGACCGCCGCGGCCAGGATCGAGCCCGCGTCTTTCGGTCCGGCAGCCGAGCGCCATGACCACTCAGCCACCGCGGCGGCCCCGATTTTTAAAAATAATTGTTAACTTTTAGACTTGACCACCTAGTTGCAATCAGAGATTTGTAGGCGGTCGTTAGTAATAGCCATATCGATTTTCAGAATTTAGAAAACGCGATTACCCTTGGCGCTGTGGCTGGACAAAATTTGACCTTTTGACTAGTTACGTGCACTGGAAAGCTTGCTATGCCTGCGTGCTTTTCGACAGCCCATGTATTTCAGTACGATGCAGACAAATTTTGTCGAGCCGCAGCACCCAAGATAATCGCGTTTTATAACTTCTAAAAATTGATGCGGCTATTAGTAGTTACCGGCTTCAAATACTTAATTTAAAACTAGGCGCCTAACTCTAATTCTTAAAAAGTTCAGTATTAAAACTTAGTTATCCAGCCTACTAGTTAAAACGATTCTGCGGTTCTCTGGTGCCCGAAAACACTAGTAATACTACGCTTGAAAAGCAAAATTTTTTCTCAAACATCTTATTTTTGAGATTTAGTGAAAATCTTCCCTGATACACATGCTATATTGCTCGTTTACTGACCGCAAACGGCGCAATATTGGTTCCCTTTATATTTTTTTCTTCTATGCCACGCGGTTCCTTTGTGTAAAATGTGTTCCCTGCTATAAAGATTCTGTGAGTCAGCGTTAGTTCTGTTTTCTTCTAATTTGTGTCGGTCTTTTCGTGGTGTTTGCTCATAATCGCCCTACTTCGTGAGCTCTCCCGCTCTATCGTAGTTACACAATGACATGGATACATTCTGTGTACAGAGTGAAATAACTGGTTAGAATATTTACGCGGTGGCGTATTTTTGGAACGTACCCCCAGGTCATCAACAGCACCTTACCAATATCATTCATGTGGAAGTTTTCAAGGGTATTATCCGGCGAGTACTAGTCCATGGGGAAGAAATTAGAGGATAACGAAAAGTTTGCAGTTCATGGAGAGCTCTGCCAGCTATGGGCCAGTAACTGAGAGCTGTTACGTTAAGAAACAAGGAGACAGCAGAGTCGGTCTGGAACAAACGCGATTAAATGAACATTATGCCAAAATCAAGAAGCAGAAAAGGCCGATTAAAGATCATGTACTGCGAGGGCAAGATAATGAATGGACCATAGTGTGGCGTGTTGGATCCCAAAAGTAGACAAAAGTAAAGGTGGGGTGGTTCAACATAGGGTGATTCAGCAAAAGAAGTTTCTGCGGATAACGTGACAGCAGGTGGCGCTCGAGAGGGTAACTAGAGGTCTTTGGACCTTTGTACGACGTTGCACATAGTTACTTTGGTGATGAAGGTCCTGAAGATGATGACCACATTGCTGGCTCCGCGTTCAGTGATTATGCTCCACTCGTCCTGCCAGTTTCCCGTTAGCTTCCCAGCTTCTCAATGTGAGAGCCCATTGACCTATTCCTCGCGTTCGCTTCCCTCGGCTGCCGCGGCCACAGCTTACTGTATCTGTGCTGAGCAGTGTTGGGAACAAGGCTTTGCCTTGTATCACTCGGTAACTGAATGGGTCACATTTTTTACTGTATTCAGCTAGGATGAAAGTGTGTCTTAACATCCAGAAGGAGCTACGCGAGCCTATGTGTATGAGCATTCAGCCTTCGGGAGATCAATCAGCCTACACAGAAGCCGTTGAAGCAATATGAAACCAATACCTATGCCAAATGGCCTTATTATGTGGCTGACCCGTCAACTGCCCATAACTTAGACAAGTTTCTTACGTGTTGTTGCTTCATTAAGTTTCGTCCACAGCTGAAGTGTTGCTGTGTCTGCCGCGGGCCTTCGCCAATTGTGTCCATCGCGTAGCACCGACGTTTGGTCCTTGCATGCGTCCGTCACACAGCCGCACGGGTTCGCACACGGCAGACACAAAATACTCAGTTTATCATGACTACACTGAGTGTTCTGATAGCACCAAATTATATTTGCTTGAGTTTGAGGAACGATTTCTTTCTATATCATTTTGGACGAGGCCGCAAGTGGTGCTTCTGGGAAGATTACAAGTAATTCTCAAAAATAGAAATTTTGAAGTAAAAATGTTATTTTTCGGCATAGTGTTCACACTGCTGACGGAATCCAGAAAACTGAATAATCGTCGTGACTAGTACGCTGGTTAACTAGTTTTTAAACATCAACTTTTTATTATCACAGTTAGTCACCGAGGTGTAATGAGAGGTTTATAGCTGCCCGTTATTAACAACCATAACTGTTTCAGAGCGAGAGCGCTACTCCTCGGATTACAACTTCAGATTTCAACGCGGATGACGCAGTGACCTTTAATGCCTCGCAAAGTCAAACCAAACTTAACTGCGTGGTGGTATGGCCCAAGATATGGTAGTACGACCACGATATCATATGACTATAACCATTAGGCACCTGACCTTCACCTTTGACCTTGACATTTGATTTTAGACAGTGGGCACGACATCGACAATGACCTTGAATTGCACACAAGGTCAAATCGCATTTAACTGCTTGCTGCTGTGGCCCAAGCTATGGTAGGAAGACAACGTAATCATATGACTTTAACCACTGGGTAGAGGATCTTGACCTTTGACCTTGTCATTTGATTTGAGTCAGTGGATACCATGGTTAACAGAGCTTTCGCTCGTGTAACTTTGTTGAAGCCACGTTTAACCCTAGCCACTTTTTTTTAGAGTTTCGCAAACGCGAGAACAGTCGGTGCTGCGGCTCCACAAATTTTGGCCTCATTGTTTGTCAGGCGTTGTTTGTTTAGCATGAATACAATTTTCAATTCTTGCTGAGTATACATAAATTGGGATATAACTACGCAGTGAAGTTCTAATTTGGGCTTGCCCTGGACCTGTGTTCTTTTATTCTCACAGCAGGATCAATTAAACAAATGGACATTAAATGGCAATGCACGTGTGAAAGATGCCTCTATCAAGCAACCGCCTAATCCTCGGATTCTTAACAATTCAGGAATTTCGTGTAAACCTGCTAGAAGTATGAAAGCTAATGTCAATACAAACCCAGAACATGAAGTAAAGTTTGAAGTTGGAGAGCATTATGATTTCCCACGTTCTCGGACAAAATTCTGAGCGCTGAAAAATTGTAAGATATTCTTGTGGACATATTGCAGGTAATAGTTCATTCATATGTGCAACAAAATCTTCATATTAAAATGTTTCCATCGGTCACATCGATCATTTAAGGCTGATGTAAAAAAACGAATGGGGAACGCTTTGACCATGGCAAGAACGTTAATAACAAATAAATTTCAACACTGCCATAAAGTGGTCTGGGGATGTATTTGCTGTTGTACTGAAATCTTAAATTACACAAAAAAATTCCAGTGGTAAACTGCTACCTTCTCAAAAATGCTTATCTCGAGATTAGTTGGCTGTGCAAAGCTCTGAGCCTGCATTTTTCTTTCCTACAGTTATATGCTCATATTATACTTTCATTAAAGATTTTAATGCAGATACGAAACAAACATTCCTCCCCAGGGATTTACCAAAAATAAATCAAGGTACATAGTTTAGTTTTATAATTTTTAACGTCTCAAAGCGACTCAGGCTATAACGGACGCAACAGTGGAGCGCTGCGCATAATTTCGACCACCTGGAGTTCTTCACGTGCACTGACATCGCACACTACATGCGGGCCTGCAGCATTTTGCATCCATCGAATTGCGACAGCCGCGGCCGGGATCGAACCCGCATCTTTCTGGTCAGCAGCCGAGCACCATAACCAGTGAGACTCCGTGGAGGGTTGTCAGTGTGCATAGTTTTGCACAAGAAGCTTTGGACCTAGTGCACATTTTTTTTCATAACACAATGAATGCAGTGGTGTTGAATTTTTTTGTAGAGAAGCCTTCTACTGCAGGTCGATATGTAGAGGTAAGAGCAAAATAAACAATCAGGGCAATAAGCAAAACTAGATAACTGGCCATTAATTGCGCGCACATTATTTATGATACTCTTTTAGTACCAGTTTTGTTTTGTATGCCAACACTGCTGCTGAATTTGCTCTATAAAACAATATGATATGAATTAGCGGTGTGAGTCAAGCTTAACTTCCTGCTTTCCGCTAACTCGGGACTTCTAACAGAGCAATTTAAGTATTTAAAGCAAGAGGAAGGTAAAATACGGTCACGTAGTGGTTACGCAATTAGGAGGGATGAAGACGGACTGACGTTCTTCTAAAAGAAAACCGTTTATTCGGCTGACTTGCGCCGACAATGAACTGAATAATTCGGCGGCGGCGAAGCGACAAGCGTGCTGGGCGGTCGTTGAACCGAATGGCAAACCGCTGTCGGCCGTGCCCAATTTAAAGCGGGTTGTGAACTTCCGAGATAAAGTGTGAAAACTTACTAGAGCAACCCGGAACGACGTAGAATCAGCTCTGCCTGGCTGTGATCAATCGAGATAAATCGAGTCGCGTCTTGCACCGCAAACAAAGGGATAAAGCGGGGTGCCGCAGCTTTGAAGAATGAACACTGCAAAGATTCGCGATATTACTCCCTCTAAAATAAGCATGGACCCGAGGCATTAAAACAACTAAGGCGGCTAGCAACAAATAAAGCAACTAGTGCGAAAATAAACACGGAAGGTAGAAACCAGCGTCCTTTAGCGGGCATAATAATAGGGCTTTAGACGGACAACATGGACAACTTCTGGTCGTACGCGGCGTCGGTGCGATGCAGTCAGTGCGTCAGGGATGACTTCACAATCCAGTTCACCTCGCCGACCAGGAACATTTTACGGGCCGAAATAGCTTCGCAAAAGCTTTTCACTCAATCCACGGCGGCGAATGGGCGTCCAAACCCAGACTTGGTCCCCTGGCTTGTATTCCGCGTTGCGTCTTCGGAGGCTGTAGCGTCTGGCCTCGGTCCGCTGCTGGTCTTTGATCCTTAATAGGGAAAGTCTTTGGGCTTATTGGACGGGTCTAAGGTGAGCAGTGACGTCGAAGTTCTCTTCTTCGGTAACGTTGTGCAGCATGGCGTCCAGCGTGGTCGTGACCTCCCTGCCATGGACGAGTCCAAAAGGCGTCATCTGGGGGGTCTATGACTGCGGTGTTGTAGGCGAAGACGAAGTAAGGCAGAATGACGTCCCAGGTCTTGTGTTCGGCATCGGCATACATGGAGAGCATATCGGCGATAGCTCTGTTTAGGTGCTCGGTCAGTCCGTTGGTCTGTGAATGGTATGTAGTTGTCGTGCGGTGGCTGGTGTGGCTATAACCCAGGATGGCTTGCGTTAGTCCTGCCGTGAATACTGTTCCTCTGTCCGTAATGAGCACATCCGGAGCACCCTGCCGCACAAAAATGCATTCCACGAAAAATTTGGTGACTTCTGCTGCTGTTCCGTTCGGTAGGGCTTTTGCCTCGGCGCAGCGGATCAGGTAGTCGGTCGCTATGATGATCGGCTTCTTTACAGACGACGACATTGGGAAACGGCCGAGCAAGTTCATGCAGCTCTGCGGAAAGAGCCTTGAGGGTGTTCAGGGGGGTTCAGGAATCCTGCTGGTCGGGTGGGAAGGGTCATTCGTCGCTGACAATCTCGGCAGGTTTTTATTTAATGTGAACATCGGCGGACAGTCGGGGCGAGTAACACTTATCTTGAATGCGGCGTAGGGTGCGAGTAAACCCCAGATGACCAGCTGTCGGCTCGTCGTGTGAATCGTGTAGAACTTCTTCGCGGGAACAAGCAGGTACAACAAGGAGGTAGGCTGTTTTGCTCGCTGCGAAGTTCTTCACGAGGACATCTTTCTGTACAATGGAGGAAGACAGTCGTCGCTTGAATAAAGCGGGAAGTAAAGAAACCTTGCCTTGCAAGTATTCGATGAAACGGTTTACGTAGGGGCCCGAGCGTTGCTGCTGCGCAAAAACCTGGGGGTGATGGATCCCAGGAAGGCGTCCTCATCGTTGTCCGGCGGCGTTGCAACTACAGGGGCTCGCCAGAATGCGTGCACCAGGACTTGTAAACGACGGGGACGTCAAACTCGTGGATGCGCCGAGTCCATCGAGCGAGGCGGCCAGAGGGGTCCTTCAAACTGGCATGTCACCACAGCGCATGGTGATCGCTGTCACCTTGAACGGTCATGCGTACAGGTACAGGCGGAATTTCGACGTAGCCCAGATGATGTGAAGGCACTCCTGCTCAGTTGTCGAACAGTTAACCTCGGCCTTGGAAAGGAACGGGTTGAGTATGCGATGACTTTCGCCAGCCCGTCGCTTTTTTGAGCGAGGACGGCGCCTAAGCCCATGCCGCTTGCGTCGATGGGAACTTGAGTACCGGCGTTTTCATCAAAATGCGCCTGGATCGGTGAGGACTGTAAACGACGCTGAAGTTCTTTGAAGGCTTCTGCTTGTGGCGCTTCCCATTTAAATGGCACGTCTGCCTTCGGTAGTTGGGTCAGGGGTTCGGCGAATCGCGAAACGTTGTTTACATATCGTCGGTAATATGCGCACAGTGCAAGGAATCTGCGCACTGCGTTCTTATCGGCCCGCGGTGGAAACTTCAATAGCAGCTGTTTTCTGCGGGTCTGGCCGTACTTCTTTGCTAAACATGTGGCCTAGAAACAGCAGCTTTTCATGGTCAAAGTGGCACTGCTCTGCTTTCATGGTTAAGCCAAACGAATGGATTGCGTTTAGTTTAGTACTGTTCGAAGTCTTTAGAGGTGCTCTTCAATGTCCGAAGCGAAGACAACGACCCCACCTAAGTATACCAGACAAAGTAGCAACTTCAGGCATCCAGAACTGTATCCCTTACTCGCTGAAATGTCGCTGGTGCGGAACAGAGACCAAATGATAACACCTTGAACTCAAAGAGCCCATCAAGAGTGATGAATGCGGTCTTGCGATCTCTTTCGTCCACCTCAATTTGCCAGTAGCCGCTCTTGATGTCCATCGATGAGAAATACTTGGCGTCCTTCTTTGTTATGTTGTTCAAGCTTCGGTAATAAACGCAGAATAGAAGTGCGCCGTCTTCCTCACTAGAACAACCAGTGCCGTCCATGGGCTGTTTGAAGACTGCATGACGTCGTCGCGAAGCATTTCTTCCACTTGGTCCCGGATGGCTTGTCGTTCTCGCGGCGAGAAATGGTAGGGGCTTTGGCGGAGACGTCGGGCGTGCTAGTCGGTTATATTGCGATGCTTGGCAATCGGCGTTTGGTGGAGCTTTGGGGATGACGAAAAACACTCGCTCTAGCTTCGAAGCAGGTTGCAGATGTGGTCTTGTCTGTTCCGGGGCAGGGTTGTGTGGATGTCGAAAGTGGGCGAGTTCTCTTGGTCAGGCGATGCTTCTGCGGATGGGTCGGAGAAGGCGAAGGAGTCTCGAACGTCGGATTTTTCGGCAAAGAAAGCAATCGTCATCCGCTCTTAATGTTGCGGTTTTTTCGCTGAACTTAGTGACCACTACTTCGGTCTGGCCATTGCGGGAATGTGCGATGCCTCGAGCGATGCTGATTCCTCGGTCTAGAAAAAACTGCATGCCCCGCCGCGGTGGCTCAGTGGTTAGGGCGCTCGACTACTAATCCGGGGTTCCCGGGTTCGAACCCGACCGCGGCGGCTGCGCTTTTATGGAGGAAAAACGCTAAGGCGCCCGTGTGCTGTGCGATGTCAGTGCACATTAAAGATCCCCTGATGGTCGAAATGATTCCGGAGCCCTCCACTACGGCACCTCTCTCTTCCTTTCTTCTTTCACTCCCTCCTTAACCTTTCTCTTAAGGCGCGGTTCAGGTGTCCAACGATATATGAGACAGATACTGCGCCATTTCCTTTCCCCCAAAAGTAATAATTATTTATATTTATTTGAAACTGCATGTTCCCCTCGATAATTGCTTCAGCGTTAATGTATTTCGTTGCGCCTACGGGCACGATAGCGCTTGAACGGGGTGGGACACTCACTTCTTTTTCCAGGACACTCAGGGCACATGATTTTCCAGAGTTTTCATCGAAGGGATGATCTCGTCTGTTGAATACGGGATCAGCTTGGATTGCAGGTCAATGTTCGCCAGATGCTCATTAAGAAAATCAATTCCCAAGACCACTTCTCGGAAGCATTGCGGTAGCACAAAAGAGGTCGCAGGATAGGTATGTCCCTTGACAGTCACTCGCGCTGGGCATCGTCCTGATGGCGAAATGAGGTGGCCCCCGGCAGTGCGAATTTTCGGACCATCCCAAGCGGTCGTGACTTTCCTCAGCCGAGAAGGGAATGTTCCATTCTTCACCGAGTAATCGGCCCCTGTGTCGACTAGAACGGTAACTTTCTGGCCGTCGATAACTACTTCTAAGTCGGACATCCTGGATCTTGCGTTGCACGTCGTCCTGGGCGTCGGGTCACTGCGTCGTCGGGTATAGAAATCGTGGGTAGAACGCGTCGTCGAAGCTTTTCTTGGTAGCGGCGTCGTTTTGAAGGTGGTTCGTGCCGTGGTCGACGTTGTCATTGTATGCGGCGTTGGCGGGTCCGGGGCGGCGTCTTTGTACGGCATGGTCGTCGCAGGACCTTCGGTGTTTATCTCGGGATCAATCTGACCTCCAGAGATTGCTGTCATAAGTTTCCCCTGCGTGGGCTGGGAGACCTTCCTCGTACCGCGGCTGCGTAGCTGCGGCGGGGCGGCAAAAAGCGGGAGGTTGACGGCGATGGTGAGCGCGAAAACAGTTCTGCGTGTACTCCTCTCGACGAAAGTACACGTAGATTTCCTGTGGACATTGGCCGAAGTTTGGTCGTAGGCGTCAATGGCAAATCCTGGAAGACCGATACGTCGGTACGGGCAGTGACGAAGAATGTGTCCGGCCTCACCACAATGGAAGCACAGCGGCCGGTTGTCGGAAGTCCTCCAGGCGTCGCACTTCCTGGGGCTTGAGAAGCGGTCATAGACAGGGCGGGGGTGGGGGTGGGGGTGGGGGGGCAGGGAGGAGGCGTTCGGGAACAAGTTGTTCTTGTCGGAGAGGACGTAGGGGTTGTCGTTGGGGGTGTGGAGTGCGTACTGCAGCGGTATAGGTCGTGGCCTGGCGTTCTGTAGCTGTCGGGGTGCCAAGTGCCTGTTGCACTTCTTCACGTACCGCATCCATGATAACCGCTGCTTGGGGCTGTGGAGAGGACAGCAACAATCGGCGTAGTTCGTCGCGGATAACTTCCCGCAAGCTATCGCTGGTGGTTGCCGTCGTGTCAGGACAGATTGCACGAAGAGAAGGGCGGTTATACTGCCAATCCCGGACGTCGAGGGTCTTCTCGATCGTGCAGTGCAGGCTTATTGCATGCATTCTTCGACTGTTTTTGGCGACTGGCAACGAGTTGTTCTTTTTCGCCGCGCATCAAAATCTGATCTTTCTTTTCCTGGCGACGTCTGGCGACTATATTAGTTCGATAGCAGAGTTGCTTAGAGAAGAAGATGATGTTTAATACACAGCGCTAGACTAACTTGCAGTCTAACATGAGGCGCGATCGGCTGCGGCGATAAAATAATGCTCTCGTGCAGTGGCCAGCGAAGCTGATCTGTTCGCGCCGCCACGGGATTGAATGCCATGAGCAGGGGTATTTATTTTATTTAAGTATTCATGGTTTGACCAAGGTTGCCCTCGCGGTCAAGATTCACACAAACTTGGTGAGCCGGTTGGACCTTGTGAAGTAGTGCTTTCGCAAAAAAACACGTACAAAAATCCTGTTGAAAGCCTCTGAAATTATAGCTTTGTCTTCGGCAAGCCCCTCTCCGGGTTCAGTTTAGTTAATTATGACTCAGTCATCTCCTGGTGTCTCCAAAACTCGCTGGAAGATTAAAAACGTTGAACGATGCAGCATGCCATGGAAAAAAAATAGGTGTAACATTGAGAGACAGGAGGAGAGCAGAATGAATAAAGTAGCGACCGCGAGTTAAGTTTTAGCTGAATCATACAGAATAAATTGTCATGGACACGACATGTGATGCGAAAGACAAAAAACCGATGATGCTTAAAGATAACTGGGAGGGCTTTAACAGCCAGTGAACAAAGCATTGGGCGACAGAGATGCAGTTGGGCGGATAAGGTTAGAAAGTCTGCCGGCCTATCTGGTCGCCGCAGCTGCAGCAGGATCGGGTAAATTCAAATTGAATGCAAGAAAAACGAAGAACCAGCATTTTTCCTGCAGTTGGTGCAGCTGAGTAGACGGTGCTCTGACTGCGATGATAAATGCCTCCATTTAGGCCCGAAACTAGACTCCGGCTACGGTTGCAAGCGAATTCCAAGTCTTGTATCTTCAAGGGGCCCTGAAAAGATTTCGATGGGTATATCCGAGCACAACATACCATTAGAGGTGGTCTTTTTGGATATTTGAGTGAAATTTGAAAGCTCAACGTGGACCCTATGATTTAGATTGCATTCTTAAATTCGCTGCTTGCACTAGCTCACTACCGATTAGGGCGACACACTACCACTCGACCCCTGCTCAGGTGACTCCAGTGGGCAGACGGGGCGAGCTCGAAGGCTGGCTTTTCTGCCCAGTGACGCCACCGGGGTCGCAGACGCGCGTAGAAGTGTGTCGGACTAATCGGATCGGTAGCGAGCTACTGCGAGCAGCGATTTTCAAAAATGCATTCTAAATCATAGGGTCAACGCTGAACTTTCTACTTTGACTCGAATACCTACTAAGACCACCTCTACTGATCTCTTGCACTAGAATATGCCTATCAAAATCATTTCAGGGCCCCTTTGATATTTTCAAAGCCATTCCAGAGAAAACACTCATACTGATCGCATCCCCCCCATCAAAGAACTGACGATGATACTCCTTACTGCTCATATGAGCGAAGTCATTGTGACGCCTAGTTCTGCGCCATGATCACATGGGGCGCCTTTCCCGAGGGCGCCTCAGTATAAAATGGAAAAAGAAAGATTTTCAAAAATGGGGTGTAAATCGCTTACGCTGAGACCTGCATTATTTCAATGAAAAAAAGCAAAGTTCGGGTACCTATAGAAAATATTAAGCAGACTCTGGAAGAAACGGTTGTAAAATAGTCAAGAAGGCACATCCCTACTGTTTGAAGTGACATTGTCTACATTAAAACGCGAAGCTACAGAAAAAATGTAACCAAAATGATTACAAATGTGCAGCGTAATATATCTGAAAAAACAATTAGGCACATATTGCAAGAATGCATCAGTATTTATCGAGATATCTACGATGGCACGCTCACTCTCCACAAAGCCCTAGGCTTAAAAAATAACAATAGGAATGTGAATGCGCTGACAGACTTCAGTAAGAAACAGTTGGAGCATTTGTGGCTTTAAAGCAGGAAAGTAACGTAAGCGCTGATGTTTAGGTTGAGATTCGGCATATCGCGAAGTTCAAATTCATTTTTATTTAAAACAGGACATTTTCTGGATAGTATGCGTGAGTTAGACATATTGGTTAGAGGGGATGTATAAAGAAAAAATCACTGAGCATGGCTGCACCCGCCGCCATCCTGTTTCAAACGGGACGCTCCTAACATCCATCGATATTTTACCTAAAGTCTCGAGAACTCCGTGCATTTGAGAACGTGCGTCTGCGATCGCTGGGTGCGAATGGACCTCAATGGGACCTGTACACCCGGCCCTGCCACTTCTTTAAGTGGGTGGAGAACTGTGGCAATATTGCAGCCCTCATCTGCGGCCAACCTGGGCTTCAACATTGTTACCTCATAGATACATATAACTCATATACTCCATGTGTAATCACCAGCACTGTGGCCTAATGGTTAAGACATCGGCACACGCTGGAAGGTTGGCGTGAGGAGGAACCCCGTTCCTACCCGCCACACCGGAAGACTGTTCAGGTGAACGGCACTGGCTGGCCCGCTCCCTTTGGCGCAGAGACGAATGACGCGGGCCCCAGTGAATGCAAGGCACCCCTCACTGCACAACGACCACTTGAATGATTGTGCAGGGTGGCGGACGTCCTTCCCAAGCCACTGTCGGCCACAGGCCCGTCGGGACCAGACGACGAGGACCTTGTGTCGGAAGGACGCTCCCTTAGGGTGCGCCGCAGTCTTTTTGTTGACTATTTTTTTACCCCTGGTACTTATTCGACCATTTGTTCAAGTTATGAGAGACACCCCAAAAAAAGTAGGTGTTATGGTTTCCAGACTGCTGCTTTTATGCATATTTCACTCTGAAACCACGCAGTAAGCGTTCCCTCTCCATAGAGGGCGGAGGCAAATTACTAGATGCACGTGGGACCATTCGAGATAGTGACGAGGAATAGTCGAAGGTAGCTGTATTTGGCCAAACAGCAGGAGTGGCAGCCTGCCTCCTAGCCACAAAAGACACATCTACCTTTCACAGAGGTCGCTATTTTTCACATGTTGGTGAAAAGTATCACAACCCGACGGTATGGTTGTGAGCCCTTTGGTGTTTAATTACTAAACACCAAAGCAAGAACCTCTGTAGGATGAGAAGGAGCGTCACCTTCACGCCTGAAGACCTGGATAGCTTCATAGGGACCGTAACTCCTTTACTACAGAGCTCAATCGCGGACAGTAAGATTGTCCTTCGATGAACCCTTTAGGTCCGTATATGTTTTTTTTTCTTTTTTAACCATATCGTGATGTCTAGGCAAATTGGCTTTTCAACTGACCGCTGAGATTATGTTACGCGTTCCAAGTTCGGAATTTGAGGAGCTGTTACGCTTGGGCAAAAAATCAGCGTGCCCGTCGTATTATGTCGGGGCAGTAAACTCCGAACTTTAATTGGTGCCAAATGACAAGATTGCCCAGGCGATCCAAAATCATAACGCACCTGTGGACAGAGCAATGCGGTCTTTTAGCGCCACCTGTGGTTTTGTGGTTCGGTTGCACCTGGGAGAACACGCAGTGACGCGGTAACGATACTGATTGGTCTTTGTCCTGGTAACGAGAGAAAATCTATTAATTCCGCAGCTCAGTTGTACTCGAAACAACGCAAACGGGGCCTGCACTCGAAATGATAAAGTTAAAATTATGGTAACTGTAAATTATTATTGAAGTATTCAAAGTAAACAACAAAAATAGGGCTTCTTCACTTTCCACTCTTGTATGACGTTTTACAGCCAATTTTAATGATTAATAAAAGTGTACTACAGTGGCCAAATAAGTTTTTTGCACTCGAAGTTAGAAAATAAAATGATGGAGGAATACCTGATACAACAGCCCCCGCCGGAGAAACGAGCTCGGAGATATTCTTCCCCTTATCTCCCCTGGGACGTAGCTGGGAGAGATGGGTTGTAAGAAAAAGAACTGGGCTAAGGATTGGGGACAGCATCAGACTTTGCAACACTTCTTAAAAGAGTTCGCCTAATAGAGGCCTATGCCTCCTAGACATAGACATCATAGGCCTAGGCCTCCTTGACTTAGACCGCTAGGCCTCCATGCGCACTTTCATGCCCCGAAGCATTCGTAGGGCCGGGATCTCCGACCTTCCGAAACAGAGAGCCTTCAGGGGCAGAGATCTCGAATCCCCTTCCCGAGCCCGGTTCCCCCCTCTACAGACTTTCCTCAACTAATAAAACGGGGTGGTAGTTAGTGGGGCGACTTGCGGCTGGAGGCTTCACGCACTGAGGCTTCGCGCAGAGAACGTGAGATTTCCGCGAAGTATCGCTATTTAATTACTTGCACAGTTAGATAGTAGTTTCATGCCGCGAAATGAAGACAGTCACTTAAGCATTCTGTGGGTGGCAGAGGCGCACTAAATTTGAGAAAAATTAGAGACAGCAATAAAGTAGGTCACGGGCCGGGAACCAAGTTAGAACCGACTGCTGTGTAATCGGTGCTCACATTTCTGGGCTTACGTTGCTCTAGAATGACATGGGTCCAATTCAACAATGTTGACCGCTGTATAGCGGACGCCTTTAAGATGACAGAACTTCTATTACAGGTGAGTAATTAGTTTAGATTGCAAAGTGAGTAATGACTGCTTTACAGCGAATAGAAGCCTTTTCAGCCGTTCTCAGCGTTCTGCACGAAGGAGTCGGGACATGTATCCTGGAGGATGTGAGGATATTTATTTATTTATTTATTAGTACCTCACAGGCCCCGAAGAGCATTGGGTGAGGGGGGCAAATACAGATGTACATACAGATGAAAAAAAAACCATAATATCGGTGCAAGAACGCGGTACAAGTCAGATACAAGAAAGGAACACGAAATTTATACAAAACCGAGTTAAAATAACATCAGACACGAAACAACGTTAAGAACAAATGAAACTGTTGTACATTTCGAACATCACTATGGCAATAAATGTGTACATAGATGTTTTTTAAACTCACCAGGATCAATGAAAGAGATTATGTTGTCAGGAAGATCATTCCAGAGTTTTATTGCTCTAGGTAATGCAGAGGAATTAAACGACAGGGTCTTCCCATATATCCGGTTGAAGCTGAGTTGATTGTGTAAGCGTTGTGAAGAGCGGAAAGGTGATGCCAGAGGTAACAACGAAGGACGGGTGTGAACATATTTATGGAATAAACACAGAAGTGAAATGGAGCGACGAATTTCAAGTATCTGTATGTCATTAAGGTATTTAAGCTGGGATACACTTGCGAGGGGACTATAATTGCTAAAAATGTACCGGGCAGCTCTGCTTTGAATGGACTCGAGCATATCTATGAGATATTTTTGATGGGGAGACCATATAGGTGAGATAAATTCCAGTTGTGGGCGAACAAATGTAAAATATGCAAGTTTTCGAACGGAGCTAGGTGAGTTTCGAAGGTTCCGGCGTATGAAACCTAATGTCCTCGACGCTTTGTTGCAGACTGCAGAAATATGAGAAGACCATGAAAGATTTGGTGTGAACTGAATTCCAAGGTATTTGTACGACGTAACCCTTGATAGAGAGGTATTATTTATAGAGTATATGAAGTTAGAAACAACATGCTTGCGGCTAAAAGTCATTGATTTACATTTATTAGGGTTAAGAATCATTTGCCAGTTTTGACACCAATCAACAATAGTGTCAAGGTCATTTTGAAGGGTCAGGTGGTCAGTCTCAGAAGCGATCTTACGGTAAACAACACAGTCGTCTGCGAAAAGGCGTAAACGGGATGAAATGTTAGTGGGAAGGTCGTTAATGTAGATTAGAAAAAGTAAGGGTCCAAGTACGCTTCCCTGTCGTACGCCTGAAGTTACGTCACATAGGGATGAGGAAGAGCCGTTGACAACTGTGAATTGCTGACGTAATGAGAGAAAGTTTCGAAGCCAAGATAATGTGAGGGAATCAAGGGAAAGGGTAGATAATTTTGTAAAAAGCCGGCCATGTGCAACTCTGTCAAATGCTTTTGAGAAATCTAAAAAAATGCAATCTGTTTGCTGGTTATCATCCATGTTGAAATGCAGGTCAGTAGTAAATTCAAATATCTGGGTATCACATGAGTAGCCTTTCCTAAAACCATGCTGATTTGAAAAGAAGAAGTCATTTCGTTCCAGTTGGTTGTAAATGTGAGAAGCGATAATATGCTCAAGTAATTTACAGCATATGCATGTTAACGAAATAGGCCGATAGTTATCAGGAGAGTTTTTGTTACCCGTTTTGAAGACAGGGATGACTTTGGCTTTTTTCCAGTCAGTGGGCAGATCTCCGGAGGATAATGATTGCTGAAATATATGACACAAAATCTGGGTGGAAATTGAAATGGTGTTTTTAAGTATCTTCGAGTTAATGTTGTCCACTCCGGCAGATGATGATAACTTTAGATTTTTAATTAGTGATGCGATACCCTCAGCACTAATCGTGATGGGCTCCATGAATGGGTAGTCAGACTCGAGAACAATTGGCATACTGGAATAATCTTCCTTAGTAAACAGTGATGCAAAAAATCTGTTGAACGCGGTTGGACATTCAGTGTCAGCTAGCGGCAAGTCATCAGTATTGTGTAGTTGTATGAGGTCATGTTTACTTTCGGGAGATATAGTCTGCCAAAACTTCTTAGGATTAGTCTGCAAAAGTGACGGCAGATCATGAGTGAAGTATTTGTTTTTGGCAGCGGTAACAGCAGAACAGTACGCTTTGAATCCAATGAACATATATGAACACGACGATATAGAGCACTCCGTATCGGAGTGCTCTGGAATTATTTGGACCAAGTGAGGCTTTCAATATTCAACAAAATATTATTAAATTGAAGTTTTCCTCTTTCATCTCCATCGAATTGCACCGCCGCCACTGAACTCGAACCCGTAAACATGCTCCGCACGCCGAATTCTCGAAGATACCAAGGCTGGGTAACGAGGCAATGATGAAGATCGTCGCCTAACACTTGTGAAAAGCGGGGAAATTCCATTCGTTGCATTTAATCTGTCTCCAATCGCCATCGTTGCACATCACACGGCTTTGCTTAGAAGGTAATTGCGATTATTAAAGTACTATAGGATGGTTTAACGGGTAAGCGATTCTTTAAAAAAAATATTTCATAAGTATCCATCAGTATCCTATAAGAAAGGCGTAAGTCTTCTTTGAGCCGCTACGGTGGCTGAGTGGATATGGCGCTCAGCAGCTGACCCGAGAGATGCAGGATGGATCCCGGCTGCGCTGGTCGCATTTTGATGGAGGCAAAATGCTAGAGGCCCGCGTACTCTGCGATTTCAGTGCAAGTTAAAGAACCCCAGGGGGTCGCAATTTTCGGTACACCTCCACTACGGCGCCCCTCTCAGCCTGAGTCGCTTTGGGACGTTACACCCCCATAAATCATTTATTTATTTACCCACAGCGCCACAGTGGCATTACATAAAGCTTTCTTGGCTTATGAATGGCGTGAACGAACGTCGGGGAGTTGTCCGCAAGTGTCCGAAAGAACTGTCAATTATAAGTTAGTTGTATGTTAATTAAAACAAAATGCAAAAGTCGATTAAGCAACATATATGTAATCATAGTAGTGAGATTTAGTAAATAGATAGCCAAACATTGTGATGCGTAGTGATAATGATGGCTACTGATAATGACAGTAATAGAGATAGATAGTGATATTGATGGTGGTGCTAAAGAAGCTAGCGATATTGATAGTTATGATGACAGTGATGAAAATAGCGTTAGTTTATAGTTAGTGATAGCGATGATGGTGATAGAGATGACGACAGCGGTAATGATAGTTGGCGTAGCGATGATGATGATGACAGTTATTACGATGATGATGATATATGTATGGCAAATAATAAAAACAAACAAAAGTAAAATAAAAGTGAAAGAATAAACCGATAAAAATAATAAAACAAATTCTTGAATAACTTTCAGCAAATTAGTGGGTTACAAATATTTTGCGGCTTCGGGTAATGCTACCCAAGTAAAAATGCTACCTTTGTAAAAAGAGACAATTCAATGCTGCAGCACGAGACGGGGAATGCGCAGATCGATCATGTTTTGGCCGAACCCCACCCTCGCAATCGCAAAAACAATAACCTTTTCATCCTGAACGTGTATAGCTCACCTAGCAGAGCAAAAGTGACTTTTGCAATACTTTTATGAAAACCAAGGTTATTTCAAAAAGCAGTCCACTCTAGATAATGGGCGATTTTAATGCGCACCACCCGGCATGGAGTTATAAAGTAACGAGGGTAAAGGAAGAAATCTCTGGGATGAAATTCAACAACATGGGCTCATCCTCATTACGAACCGGATGCAGCCGACTATGAAGAGAAATATCATATCCGAGGATACACCTGATCTAACCGTGGTCGGGAGTGGCATCACTGCAACATTGTGCAACACCGGAGGAAGACCTAGGATATAAGATCATAGGATATAAGAGATATAAGATCATAGGATATAAGAGATCATAGTTGAGAATGGCGCACTTTTCATCAGAAAGAGGGGAGTTGAGACTATAGATTGGGGTACTGTCAGGTCGAAACAGAACCCAATAAGCGATATTAACGATTGAAGCAAGGGAGTTATTAAATCTGTTCAGGACGCTACCGAAGATATTGATTTGGAAGTTGATCCGAAAGTCGTTGACAGACGTCTCGTGAGTTTGCAGAAGAAAAAGAAACAGAGCAAAATATCAGCCACAAAATAAGATGCAGGAATTTCAGAAAGCACTTTAAGGCACTAAACAAAGGCATTGAAGAGCATGCATTGGGACTCACCAAGCGAAATTGGGGTAACATTTGTGAACAATTGGATAGGAATATTGGCGGTGCTGGAACGTGAAAATTACTCTGACATCTATTAGATCCAGAGAAAACAGAATCGGAGGCTGGACAGCAACTTTGAAATTTGTTGTATAAATATGAAGGTCGAAAAAGGAACTTATAGCCGAGATTAGGGATCGCTACCTCAGCTGTTCTGGAGTTGAGAGCCTCCCTGAAAACGCGGGCTCGGAAAACCCGGACTTGTACAGTCTCGTCACTGTCAGGGAAGTGAGGACTGAAATCAACCGCCTAAGAACCAAATCAACTGCCGGGCCGGACAAAATCAAAAACAGGATGCGGAGGAATCTTGACAACGGTTCGATTTGAAATCTTACAACCTATATACTGGAATGCTGGGACAGGGGAGAGATGCCGCAAGCGTGGAAAGCTGCGAACATGGTCCTCATTCCGAAACCAGGGAAGAAGCCCAATTTTGAGCATCTTAGGTCGATTTCCATCACATCTTAGTTTCGAAAATTGATGGAGCACGTATTCCAAACTAGAGTGAATAGATTCTTGTAAGATCAAAATCTTTATCCTGGTATCATTATAGGTAGCTGAAGGAGCAGGCAATCGATAAAAAGACTTGATACTAGGGTCACTCTATCACTGGATGTCTCCAAAGCATTTGACAATGTTAAACACGTAGCCATACTTGAGAACCTTAGCGCTCTAAAAGTTTGAGTCAAGACATAAAACTACGTAAGGAACTTTGTCTCAAATTGGACTACCACCATCAGCCTGGTCGGACAATCACTCGAAAACATTACATTGGGGACGCCGCAAGGGTCCGTTCACTCTCCGAATATGTTTAGTGTAGCGATAATTGGCCTTCCAGGAAAGCTGGACGGAATAAAAGTTCTGCTTCAAATCATATATGCTGCCAATTTGACGCACTAGGTGAACAGCGGTAGCGATGGACAGATTGAAGGCAGACTTCAAAGAGCCATAGAGGCAGAAAAATCAGAGACCCTTATTCTGTCATCTGAAAAGGAAGCAGCAGCAGCAGGCAGCGGCAGCAGCGAGCGGCAGCAAGCAGCAAGCAGCAGCAGCAGCAGCAAGCACCAGCAGCAGCAAGCAGCGAGAGCAAGCATCAAGCGGCAGCAGCAGCAGCAACAGCAAGCAGCAGCAAGCAGCGGGAGCAAGCGGCAGCAGCAGCAAGCAGCGGAAGCAAGCACCAAGCGGCAGCGAGCGGCAGCAGCAGCAAGCAGCGGCAGCATCTAAACTCACTGGAACGAGAAAAGTACCGCATTCGTTTTCTCTCGCCGCCGCGCCGGCGGGCCAGCGCGAGCGGACCATTTATGGCGGGGAATGAACACGTCACCGCCGAGAACGAACCGGGAGTGCGCGCGCGCTCCCGATTCGTTCTCGGCGGTGACGTGATCATTCCCTGCCATAAATGGTCCGCTCGCTTCTTCCTCGCGGCCGCCGGCACACAGATCGTCCGGAGCATTGCGTAGCACTTGCTCTTATGGGCGAGATAAGCGTGCACAGCATTTCCAGTCACGTAGTGAGGCTTGTGCAGTTCATGCCTGCGTAGAGACTGCGCCCGGCCGTCGCTTCAGCGGAGCTGGACCAAATATGGCGGCTCCGGTGATGGTTGCGGTACTTTTCCCGTTCCAGTGACTTTAGCAGCAGCAAGCGCCAGCAAGCGGCAGCGAGCGGCAGCAAGCAGCAGCAGGCATCTGCCAAGCAGTTTCTTCGCGGCCCAGTCGGGAGAGGGAGGAGCGACGGCCGTAAAAAAGCCTAGACGGCGACCACTCCACTTCGTGGGACAGTGGCCAGCGCTTTTAATGCGGCACAAGCAGCGAACATTCAATTGGCCTCGCGCTTCCACAGCTCACGCGGGTTCTTGCACGCATGCGTCCCGTCATTTAAGCGATCGGCCACGCGCACCTCGCTTGGTCATCCAGCCGCTTTGAAGCGTCAACCGAGGCTACGGGATCATTAATAGCTGCGTTCTAAAGCAAACGGTGTAAACATTTCACGGCATCATTTGCGATGTGCAGGATCTTTTAACATTACCTTGTAACGGCCGGCCACTCGAAAAAACTGAGGGGCAGTCGATGCACACATTACAGCAATGCGGTATCAAACTCGCTGCCCCTAAATTGTTCCATAAATTCTCCTTATTGTAAAGTGTCGTTGGTCTAAACAGGTAGCTCGATAAAATGATCGCTCGGCGACGTGAGCTGTGTGAAGAGCGCAAAGAATCACAAGGTTAAATTATGTTGTTAGCACCATAATGTTGAGCAAAAAAAAATATATATGGCTGACGACAATCGGTCCAAACTGAAAGCTATAATTAACACCCGAATCAGAGGAGATATTATTCGAATTATACAGAGTTCGAATTAACAGAAAAGTGTTCATGATGGTGATGTTCACGGGACAGAATGCGTCATTTCGAATAAACCGAAAGGCCGTATCGAGCGAGTTAGAATAAAAAAGAACTTCCGCTATGTTGTATTACTGCCCATATTTACCATTCGTAGCAGCCTTACTCTGCCCGCTCGTAACTTTGTCGACTAATCTGTGATAAACTATGAATTATTCGAGGTTGGAACCTTTGCTGAGGGATCAGAGCTCAAACATTTGGAGCAAGCCACAGTTTCTTAAAGGACCGTAGTAAGGGCTATTTTCAGACAGAAAATTACAAAGTTTTTATCTTCGTGTACAGCGGATAAATGACAGGAATAGCTGTTCACCACCCCTCTTTCCTCTATCTCTTTTTCGCCTAAGTGTGCTCACTCCGTGACCTACGGGGGGAATATTGCCATTAGAATGCAGCTTATAAAAGTGACTTCGTTGGTTTGCTTCTTGGTTTTAATGCGGTTTAAAGTCTCAAAGGGACTCACGCTAGGAGGGACAGCGTAGTTAAGGGCTCCGGACAATTTCGACCCCTTGGAGTTGCTTAACCGGAGCTGGTATCCCAGAGTACACTGTCTATCATTTTGTCTCCGCTGAAATGTGGCCACCGTGGCTGGGATGGAACCCGCGTATTTCGGGTCAGCACTGGAGCACCAAAACCACTGAGCGACCGCGGCGGCGCAGATTTCGTTCTTAAAAACTACAATGTATTCACCGATTCCGTATTCCCCGTATACCCCGACTAATCGTCGCTACATGAAGCTTGAAAACAAAATTGCCTCCTTCATTGTATTATTCATAGAACGTTCTCATTTATGCTCCCATTGCCTTCCCAGTAGAGATAACTGAAAAATCCCGATGCAAACTGCAGTCAACAATTCGCCCTAACTGAACAATTTTCACCTTCGGCAGAGATACCCGGGTTTTTAAGCACATTGGCGCATGACCGCAGTACGTGAATTAAGTTACAACGTTATGGTATTTCCCCGCTGAATTATATTACAATGCACATCCTTCACAGGCAGCTTACCCCATTACATGCGAATACACTCTACCAATATTGCACGCTTAAGAAGCGCGCGTTGCCCCATTTTTTTCGACGCTTAATCTGTGTAGGTTCGATGTGTCTCTGCGTTTAAACATAACGCTTTCCAAACACTTTGATAAAACTGAGGCACTTTCTGCCCTCACTCGATGCCTTTTTGTCTACACACTGCAACCAGCCAGAGCAATAACCGCGTCAGTTGCACCGAATTACAGAACAGAAGAATTTTGCCGACGCAATAACAGTCATTTCATAGCGTCGTGTGCAGCTTTCTCGGTCAAAAATTGTGAATATTAGAATATTTTAATGTAATGTTATGGAAATTTTTAAAATAATCATTTACTCTTCCGATGCCTGGAAAAATCACTCTTTCTAAGTTTTTCCATCGCTTGCATCGAGTAGCTAAGACGGCCATAGTGACCACTGTGGAGCGTATTTGACGATAGCAAAGACATTAATACCAAAAAAATGCGTCTGCTTAGGGGAGATGTGTTGATATATTGAATGTTATAGTGAATTCTTACAATAAATGAAAAAATTGACACTCAAACAATTTTCCTTGGAAAATAATTTTTTCCAGAAATGTTTGGTGTGAACAACGAGGTTTTTTCTCAGTTCGTGCTTCTCAGGACCCCTTCTTTCGTTTCGAGCCATCTCCTTTGCTGGCGTCTTCGTTATGTATCTTCACCACCCGAGCACACTTGAAAAGAGCTGCTTCTCAGTTTTGTCATGTACGCGACATCGGCACACGTAAACGCAGAAACAGTGGAGCTAGAATGCACGTCTTCATAGGCAAATTTCCCAGTAATGGAGCGACACCAAAAAGCTGAGTAGGTTACGTGGGCAGGTAAACACGTAGGCAGACAGAAAGGCAGGCAGGAAGGAAGGAAGACAGGAAGGCAGGCAGGCAGGCAGGATTTGTTTGCATTACTTAACTACTCTCTTGATATTCTCCACCAATGCTCTAGTTCGCTGTTTCTACATTTTGAAAATTGAGCATGTCCTGGCTATTCCAAAAAGGTAGTCCTTCGCGGATTTCTGCAGCGGAATCGTGCACTGTGTGTTCCATGGACTCATACTGGATAAGGATAAGCTCTATCGTTTCTCTATCTTGCATGCACCAACAGCAAACGTCATCAGTGGTTTGTGAGTTTAGCCGACAACATTTCGTCCTCAAGCACTCAGCCCTAGGCACGAAATCTAATACACTCCTTTTGGAATTGTCAAAAAAGTTTTCCCTTTCAATCTTAGATCTAGCCGTCCTATAGAACTCCAACTTCTGCTTACCCAGCATTTTCTCTTTCCAGTACGTATGTTCAAAGGATTTTACTTTCTCTCTGAAGGTTGGGGTATCCCCGCTTTCATCCCTTTGGCACTTGCATTTATTACCAAGCCGTCTAGTCATTCACCTCCAAAATTTTCGCCACCCATCGTTTCTCATTATTATGCCTCAACCGTTTTTCATATTCCACCTTATTTTTTGCCTCACGCGCTTCGAATTTTGACCATCCCACATTGAGCTGCTTCATTAGAAGTGCTTCCCATGCCCCCAGGGCAAGTATACTGACTGTGCTCTGCTTTAGTTCAAGTACTGAATTTGTGGCATATCAGCACACCACAGTGTTTGCACACGTAATGCCCGATAATAATCCACCTTTTCAGATTGGCCGAATATTTTCATATTTCTTATTTTATCAAAGCACGCAATTTTTCAAGAAAGATCAGTTTTTTATTTTTTTTATAATTTACTTTCTTTGGTATCGCATGTAGTACGTGCCATCAGTTATCCAGATTCCAAGACAGTTGTGCGCCTTAACTATAGGTAAGTTTTGTAGCGTGATCGTACCAGTGTGCACATTTTTTACCGTAACTCCTGTTTTTTCAGCACCCACAAACAATCATAGAGCCTCTGCCTCTTTTCCGAAAATGTCTAGCAAATCTTGAAGGCCTCTTGCGCCATGTGCTAGAAGAACGATGTCATGGGCATATATCAATCCCACTACGCAACTTCTCTACAGTTCACCCCTTCGCCGCTGCCGCGCAGTAAACCCTAATTTGCTCTTTTTATTCTCCATTCAATCTCCCTGATTTGCACCAAAAGTACGAGTGGTGATAAAGGACATCCTTGCCTAAGTTTCTTCATCACCGAAACTCTTTCTACACCCTCCATTTTTACCAGTTTGGAGCTACATTGTTTTCTTGTAAATTTATTTCGATATATATTTTTTCACTGTCCATACCCCCTTTTTCCCAAATTTGAAGCAACAGGGCGTGGTTTACATTGTCATAAGCCAGAAACAACACAGCGGAAGGTAATATTGACGCTGCTGGCTATACACATCGGTTTTGCCAACGTTTACTGTTTTTATTTGCGGTGTACCTTCACTTAAACCATGCAAGCAATTTCCATGGCGGCAATTGTTTTTTCCGCGATTGTCGCCAGTATCAAATAATGCTTATCTGCGAGAAATCAAAAGCGCGTGAACTGGTGCCGAAGCAGTCGTGAAAATTTTGATAGAACCGCTGCGGCGCAATGCATATTTGCAAATAGAAAAAAAGTCCTATTGAAAAACTAGAAAGAGGACGACGCCTTTCGCACACCAGACTTTAGGCACTTATCGTAATTATTTCTTTTTTGCAACAGGCAGTCGACTGATTTTGGTACCGCCCTTTGAAAGCCATGCGCTTGGTGGACTGGGGGAAAGTTGAGACAAAGAAGCTCTTACACTTTGTGGCGACGACCAATGACACGTGCATCGGCCCACATAAAAAGCTCTCAACGCGTATTGTGCGTAAACTGGTATATAGAAACAACGCAGAGAAAATGTGCTTTCTTCTGAATCAAAATATTCATCTCTGTGTGAAAAACGCTTTTTTTTCAATATTTGCCTCAAATTTTTTTTCACAGCTTTGTATTGTCACTGCGTGACCCACCCTATAGCGTGAACGCAAGAAACAGTATATCGATCTTCGTACAAGGCAAAAATACCGATTACAGCAATTTGCAAACAATGCGCTAGATGTCAGAGTGCTTTCCACTCAACAAGGCGTTTCTGTTGGATCTTTTGAAATGGGTCAGCACGACACCGCTGGTGGCACATCGATTTAACCAAACAATCTCTACTCTACCTGAAGGAACCTTGTTAGGAAGCACACTTTCCTGAGTTAATTTTTATTCTGTAAAGAAGCCGTAAATGCTGAACAGGACTGAATCAGTCATCTTTACCCCAAGCTGTTTTAAATAAGCTATGTAGAAGGTTGATTTCCGACAGAAATTGTAAATCACTTGACGGCATATTGCACATAGAGGCGAGTGCTGAGAAAAACTACCGACCCTCAAGGAAGGCGACTGCCGGTGATCATGCTGGTTGTCATCGTGTAACTGCCTTGTTATGCGTGGTAGCTTTACAGATTACAATATCTGATCAGTTCAATTTACAGCGCATAACCTCATCACGCTACGGAAGTCATTGGCCACATTTTTTTTTTATGGCCGCTGGACCTGCGAGACGACAGTGAAGCCTCGTACTATCTATAGTGCTCCTTCATTAACATTTTTTGAATGGTGCCTTAACAATATTTGATGGGATAAGCATTAGGCGTGTCAATGGTACTCAAAATATAGAGCATATTTCACTTTCTAACAAGCCCAAATGCTACTGCAAGGATAAGAAAAGGACCAAAATTCTCCCTATCTTACCGTTTGGAAATCTCATAGCTGTATTCAACCATTTCTGATCGGCGATACTGAAAAAATGCACTCACAATTTTGTTCTAATTCTTGATCATTTATTAGGACTACTGTACGTTTCCTCGAATTCCGCGTGTGTGTCATTTCTCTTGCGCTCACAAAACCGACACTTGGTGTCTATGAGCCCTTGTAAGAACATAACAGGCTTGAATGTATTAGGAAGCTTAAAAAATGGTTCTCCATGCGAAAGTATTATTTTCTTTGATGTGTCTTTTGAAGTTCGACACTGGGTGGCATCTGTTAAAATAGAAAGAAATGTAATGTGATCAGCACCCTGCTTTCACCTTAGAAGCGAGCTGAAGTGGCATTGGGGACGTGAAAATGGCATTGGCATTTATCGGACCATTTAAGGTTGAGGGAGCTTCCGTGCCCAGTAATTTGGTGAACTTTGCCACAGCCTGGGTTGCCCGGACTCTACCAGCTGGTAAGGAAAAACACGGCCATTAGCACCGACAGACATGCTCATAACGAGTCTCGGAGAAAACTCCTCACGATGCTTGAAATAAACTGTTCGCTACAGGCTGTTTCTCTACTTGGTCAACTTGATACTGTTAGAAGACAGTGTAGAAGCAACGACTTTGATGATCCACTACGTGTCAGAATCCGCCATCAGGAATTTCACTACGGAGCTACATAAAAACCAAATTGTCCTTAATGACACACGGGAAACGTTGCCTCAAAGCTTTCCGCCGGTCTATTCCAGAAGGTGCAGTCAGACACACAGGAAAAGTGGGTCTTCTCACAAGAGGCAGCCATCGCTACGCAACACAGTTATCCACAACGCATGCGTTGACATTGCGCACTTAAGGAAAGAGAAACCAAACTGAAGTTCTTGGGAAATGGACGTTGTTTGCAGAGTCATTTCACTGTACAACGTCACTGCAGTTCAGAGCTTCTATTCTAAGAGCGTTAGCCAGATTTATGTTTTACGGCCAAAACGAGGTATATGGGAACGTGGGCGCTGCCAATGCAAACTCATTAAAAGATATCACCATTCCCGGTTTAATCGCGTATTGGTACGAGACCTTCTAATCGAACAGCAACCGCGATATATTTATCTACGTCTTTATTTTATGCGCCGAATGTATTGTGCTCTCGAATGGCATCAAGAAGGACGCAGACTCTTTGTAGGGCATCCATTTGCCTTTTGGTCTACGCCCTAGGCAACTGTACCATACGTTGTCTGAAGAAATCTTTGACTCTTTTACCACTGCCCATGCTTGACATCTTGAACGAAGCCAAACTGGGGTTCCTTCTTGTTGCCGCTGCGCTCATTTTCTGTTTTTTTTTGTTCTTCGTGCTAGCTGACATAAAACAGACAAGAGCTAGGACAAGGTCACCGCATATGCCCTCTGATATGCTCATGTTCCTCGTAGCCTCTTTCTTTGCCTCACCATCGTCCATGCCTAGCGTAAGGTGGGCTTTTGCATCTGACGTTGTTTGTGGCTTTTGGCTTGTGGGTATTTTTCCATTTTCCATCTATTTCCGAAGCGAATTGACTTCCTGGCTAGCCCTTCGCGCTTTCCCGGAAGCCCTTGTCACGCTCGAAAAGCGGGAGGTTTCCCTTGACCAAAAGTGTGTGGCTCCCTGCGTTGTAGAAGGTACGTTTCAGGATAGTACTCAGAAGCGCATTGTCCATGACAACGTCATTAACAGCACGTTAGGTTTTCATTTCAAGAGAACATTTCAAGAGAACTAAAACATATCCGGCGGGGCTGCTCTGCGCTCAGCAAAGCGGCCGCATCTGTTATGCGTTCTCTTTGCCATCATTGTTTCTAACGAAGGAGAATCGAGGACGCGTACAATCTCTAGATCCGCTTAGCAGCATTTTTGTTCCGATAACTGTGCATAAGGATTATCCACATTTGAAAGCGTCAAACGAGTTCATCAGTAGAGATATAGAAGACGGTCTTTAGCGTCCACCTAGAGATTTCGACACTAACGAGGATTCACCACAACTACACAAACAGAACATTATTTATTTGCAACCGCATCAAATAGCGGATATAGCCTCTTTCTTTGGCATGTTCATGACGTTTTTTGGGGCTGCCAGTGCTGTTCTTGCTATAGAGACTCTAACAACTGCCTTCAAACAGATAAACAACTTAGTTCACAAAATATCTTTGTAATCATTAGCTAACCTTCAGTTCGGGCATCGTACTCATATAGCACAGTGCTCAAGAGGTGGGGCTGGTATCATTTCTTTGCATTTTTCTCTGCTTATCGAGATAGCCTTCAGGAAAAGTTTTCAGAAAAGATTGTTTTACGTTGTTTCAGCTATATTTTTAAAGCTTATGCATTTTGTAATTTTTCTTGAAACCAGTCGAACAAAACTGCCACCAAAGATAACGCGCAGAGGCAAAACAAAGTCCTAGTGAGAGTAACTCGGAGATTTGTTTCTTTTTCTTAAACAAGTGCTTACGCGGTGGAGAATCAGTATTTTCACGCGGTATAATACCTGAAACTTGCACATAATCATGAAAAAATTATGTAAATTAAGTATCTTGTTTTTTTTTTTGAACTGTGGATTGAAATATGGGGGCTAATGAAAATTCTTGAAATTAGTTCACAGCGCAGTGACCTATTCAAAGCAAATTACAGCGCTAACATCCACATACAAGGAGAGAAAGAAATGTTTTAGAGACAGTTGTTGAGCTGTTATTGTTGCTGAATTCAAAAGTCGGAAGAACGGAACTCACCATAATATCAACCGAAAAATCTAGAGTGGTGTGCGTTACGGTGAAGCAGCATCCTCTAAAAGAAGACAATCGTTAGCTTAATGCGGCGCAGGCAAGCACGGAAACAAGAAAAGAAAATAGGGTTTGACTAAGCGGTCACGATCGACGCATTTTGGTCTGAAAGGGAGACATTGCGAGAGCCATCGGCCTTGTTGAGGAGACAACATAAGCTGATAATGGTATTTCTCGTCTACAAGGAAACACTTATTGTACATATCGGGAAGTTGGGATTTTGCCTTGGAGTTATCGTCCTCTCCACAAAACATGGCCACGGGGTGTCAGCGAGGGGTGCCTGCAAGACGATATTAAAGATTTGTCTCGCGGCAGGCAATATTGAAACGAGGACATCTCTACGCGAGACACAGGAAGCAACAAGTTCACAAGAACGGAAGCTAGTCGACTCCGTGCCATTCCATAAGAGAAGAAACCAGGCAAGACGCGTAATCATATAAAATTGATACTATAAGGACAACAAGTGTTTCATCGCACTTTGCGCCTTCATTATTGACTTGAAAAACTGACCATGTTTAAGGCGTCAAAGACACCATGAAAGACACCACGTTGAAGCCCCTCCTATGCTTACGCCAGCCAGCCACATTTTCCCTCCGCAACAAAACATTCGTTCATAGTTGATTTTTTGTTCATTTATTTTTTCTTCTAAATTTATTTGCTTTTTTGCATTGCCGGTTTTTGCGTTTAAATAGCTAACGGTCGTTTCTGCACCTTTTGCAGGTTATTTAGGTGATTACACTTCAGTCATAAATCAGCGCATTGTCTCTCTCACAGTCATCCTTTGCCCTGTCTTTGGCGCTGTATTTCGTCTCAAGATAAGAGCTTGACTCTGTTCCCGACTAAACCGATGCGCGCATGTGAGACTGGGCTTTCCGTCATGTAAAATGTTGTACAAGTCTGCTGCTTCAATGGCCCATAGTGTAATTATTGCTTACACAATACAGCGCCACAGGTACTATCACTCTGACCTTCACGTATTTGGTTATGAAACACCGCAAATCAAACCCGGTGGGGGCCCCTTGCCTTGTTTTTGCGAAGGTGGACTGTCTATGGAAGCGGCAGCGCAGGCGAGTAAACGTAGAGAAGTCTTCGAAGGAACGCAGTCAATAAAAAGCGGACGGAGTCCACCGAACGGACGAGAGACTGCACCAAGCATGCCCTGCACTAAACAGATGTAAACAGAATATACATCTGCACTCGGTTATTATTAACAGAATGAACCTTACTCTGGAGGATGTGAGGAATGAAAGGGACCTGAGGACGAAAAAATCCGATGTGACTTCTCCAAATTCCCGACGTTACATTCACGTTGCAGAAAAATTATGCGCTGAAACTCCTCAGTGTTGAGATAATATCGACGAAAGATCGTCTGATGAGAGTACTCGCCGCGTCCTGTGAACGCTGGGTAATATATATCCCGACCGTCGAGGAACATTTAAAGCAGCACCAAATCGCCTTGCTTCCGCGCGGAAGTCACGAATGTTTGTATCCATTAAGAAGATAACTGTAATGCTTGGCAACTTAAGATGCTGGCGGCAGCTGGGTTTCCAAGCTGTGTGACTTCACTTTCGTGAAAGAGAGAGGAGAAACAAACTGGTGGTCGTATCATATGTGATACGAGTAATACAGAAACTGAACAGCCTGGACACAAGACAGGAACTGGGCATTGCTTTTGCAACAGTGTTGTAGCTCGGTCGATTGTGTGCCACGATTCAGAAGTTAATTATGAACGTATACTGCCCCAATCCGGTTCCTAAGCTCTTATATACACTGAAATCAACTTTCGCGATTGCCACATGACCCGCCACGGTGGCTCAGTGGTTAGCGCGCTCGGCTACTGATCCGGAGTGAGTTCCCAGGTTGGAACCCGACCACGGCGGCTGCGTTTCGATGAAGGCGGAACGCTAAGGTACCCGTGTGCTGTGTGATGTCAGCTTACGTTAAAGATCCCCGGGTGGTCGAAAATATTGCGGAGCCCTCCACTACGGCACCTCTTTCTTCCTTTCTTCTTTCACTCCCTCCTGTAACCCTTACCTTACCGCGCTGTTCAGGTGTCCGCCGATAAGTGAAACAGATGCTGCGCCATTTCCTTTTCCCCCAAACCACTTTAATTTGGACATGCCTGTACTGTAGTATTCCTGCTGGGTTTTCTTGTGGTAAAGTGCATATCTGGTAGATATTATGCTTAATAAATATAGCGTTGCGTGAACACAGAAATAGGCTGTGTAATTCTGGATATTATTACGTGTCGCACCATTGTTGTGATCACAACTGTGGGGCTTTGTCTAACATAATTTTCTTTTGGCGCTGTGACCAATGTACCAGACAGTAATTGAGTCATATTTTATCTAAAGAAGTCGCACGTGCATAATCCCACCCTCCACTCGCTTTCTCAGACCGCAAATGAAAGTTGAGAAATCGGGTTTTGTATGAATGTGTTTCCGTCCTAATGCGTCACATACCTACTACCAGCTTTTTCAGAGAAGACTAAGTAATTCTCAAAAATAGGTTTTGTGAGGTAAAAGTACCGCTTTTTAAGAATAGTATTACTATAGTGTCGGCGGACACCAGAACACTGGTGAATCGTTTTATGTAGTAAGCTGGTTAACTGGTTTATAAAAGTAATTTTTAACTGTTCGAGTTACCCGCCTAGTTGCAATCAGAGATTTGTAGCCGGTCGTTAGAAATAGCTATGCCAATTGGTAGTATTTAGAAAACGCGATTACCTTTGGCGCTCGAGAGGGTAACTTTTGGCAATGCGGTCCTGTGCATGAGACCAGATATTCCAGGAAGGTTAGAAATCAATCAACGCGGAGTAGGGAGGCTAGCTTTGGAAACACATGGCAGTACACCAAATCGGGGGGTACAGGGTGATATGGGATGGGCGTCGTTCAAGAGCAGACAAGCTAGCAGTAAAATGAAATTTGAGGAGCGATTGAGAAAAATGGGGGAAAAGCAGTGGGCTAGGAAAGTTTTCAGATACCTGTTCATAAGGAATGTTGACACGAAATGGAGAAAGCGAACTATAAAATTGGCAAGCAAATATCTGCCAAAATTATAGAGAAGATCGTTTTTATTATTCCACCAGCGCCAACAAAACGGCGCGCAAAAGCCCAGTGTGTTACGCCATACCATTGTGCTTAAGCTAGTGCTAATGAGTAATTTCTGCCTTATTTCAGCGTATTAGAACGCAGCCGCAAATAGCACGCCAGATGTACCCTAAGGAATATACCAGTACGCAAACCTGCGACGCGGACGAAGTTAGAGGACGGGACGAGGAGATTATAATTGCGTGACCGAAAGGATAATTTTCAATGACTTTCGTTTCAGCATTAATGATTTCCTTAGCTTAAAACCAACAAGCCCAGCAACAGGAATTGCTCTTCCATACACCGACTTTCCTCTTTTAAACCTTAATATAGGTACATTTCGCCCTGCTCAACAACGAATTCAGATGCCAGTGCGATACATGCGCCCAAGACCGATAAATGCCTCGTTTCCCTTAATTTACTTCAATGTAACACGAAGACCCATATGCCCTTGTGTACCGTGGCCACAACAGAAGCGCGTTAGTTAACCCGTGTATGGCACATGAACAAAACGCACGTGCAGCGTAGCGCACGCGATCAAACTTTAAGCATAGGACTGC